>JAEMWC010000159.1:605000-632500 GCA_016490735.1 Pachyseris speciosa
ATCGAAGATGTGGTATCCCGGGAAATTTTGCTTTCAAGGTGACAAGGCAGGGGAAGCCTATAACTCCATTTGAAACCCAACTAAGGATCAATTACTGATACACGACCGAAGTCAACTTAGCGGACGACAAAGGAGGATCCAATTACGGATACAGGCTTATTTCAATTAATTAATCTGTATATGAAGGAAACCCTAACCCTGTACACCCCAAATAATCATATTTTAATTGAATAAATGTTTTGAAAGAAAATTTAACCTGAGCGGGATTTGAACCCACGTCCCCCCGTATACTAGTCGGGTGTGATGACCACTACACCATCAGAACAACCATGCTGGCAACACGGCAATCGAAGATGTGATTTACGTGATCGAAGACGTGGTATCCCGGGAAATTTATATATATAAAGATTTTGGGGAGTGGATTGGATTTAGGAAAGTGCCGATCAACAAGTGAAAGGAAGCATTTGCAGACTTGGGTTCCTACATTTTTACTGTATGGCGTGGTTCAAAGTGACAAGGCAGGGGAAGCCTATAACTCCATTTTGAAACTTAGTTGGGTTTCAAAATGGAGTTATAGGCTTCCCCTGCCTTGTCACCTTGAAAGTAAAATTTCCCGGGATACCACGTCTTCAATCATGTAAATCACATCTTCGATAGCCGTGTTGCCAGCATGGTTGTCCTGATGGTGTAGTGGTCATCACACTCGACTAGTAAATGGGGGGATGTGGGTTCAAATCCCGCTCAAGGCAAATTTTCTTTCAAACATTTATATCTATCTATCTATCTATCTATCTATCTATCTATCTATCTATCTATCTATCTATCTATAATGTAGAAGCACTCGTTTGAAAGCACAGTTACCTTTCATATGTCATTATATTTATTTCAGACATTGTGGACCTTGCTAAGAAAATAGCGAATACCCTAAAGACAGACAAAGCAAACCAAACATTGTTGTTAGAAAGAGCTGAGGAAATTTTGAAGGAACTCATCAAAAGAAACTTCAGCAGTACAAATGTGACAATCATTCAAGAGGAGGAGTTGGCTATGACTTCACTTAACCAAGCTAAGACACTGTTGAATGTTACAATGAGGCTGTGGAATGACCTCAGTTATGCCAACAAAACTCTGGATGAGTTACTGGGTACCTTTGGTACAATTCAGCAAACGACGAGTGGCATTTTGGAAAATGCCAGCCTTGCTATTGATACCAACAACATTAGCAGGAGTTATGACTCAGAGGTTGGTATATTAAGAACTGAGTAAAACTCTCCTCTGCCCTTCCTTATGGCCTACTGCCATGAGAAGACAGAAATCAGGAGTGGCTTTAATCCATTGGCACCCATGCCAGTCAAAACCGGCCACGCAGGACCACAGGACCACGTCCCTGGTACCGCTTGTGATGTGATCAGTTTTAATGCTCATGGACAACCTCTGGCATGTGTAGGGGGAAGAGATCTTTCAAACCATACCCAAATGAGCACGATTCCGTCCAGCAAGCCGGAAAAAACGTGAAAAAACCAAGTGACGTTGAGCCGTAAATTTAAAGGAAATGTTGTTCCACTACCCACCTGCACTTCCTTCCACCTAATTCTATGATCCTAAAAGTCTTCCCCAAATCTTTTCCCACTGAAAGGAAGCCCAGGAAATGCCCAGCTAGAGAAAAAGAAAGTGAGGCAAGAAAAGCAAAAGAAAAGGGGAGGAGACGGGGTGGTGAAACTTTGCTTTCTGTGCATGCCCGATCTTGGAAAGCTAATATTAAGCATCAGGAACATGTGCGATGAACTCCACCAGAAAACAGAGTTTTGGGCAGTTTTGGTTCTTTTTGCTAGAATCTGGCCAGAAAATGGCTTGACGAGCTTCAAAAGGTGTTTTTTGGCAAAATGCTCGCTAGTCAATGAGTTAATAGTTGTTGGTGTTACTAGTAATGTGACTGTAAATGTAGTTAATTTACACAACACTCCTTGTATTGGCTGCAGGTGGCTCCACTTGCCCCTATGGTTATTCTAGGCAGCTAGTACTCTAGTTTTATTTCATGTTGTATATTTTGAAATAAGGCAAGAAGAGTATAAAATTAATAAAGATTATTGCTGTTCTTGTCGAGCAGGATGTAACAAGAAGACACTTCTTGTTTAAACAGTGATCACATATCCACATTTAAATACCGTCAGAGAGCACCTACTGGAATAAGCTCCTTTTCATTTCTCTATACCTCTGGTCAACACAGGCAATCCTGTAGCATACCATTTTGGGTGTTATGTGCATTGTCATGGATGTAGTTCAAAAAAATACTCACTAGCCCAAATTAAAACTGTTTTAAGTGCCAATTTTGGATCATTCTAATTACTATCTAGTTAACCCATTGACTACCAGCTGTTTTTACATTTTCAGAGTGATTTTCCACCTATAAACGATGAATAGCAATTCGTGACTCTTTATTTGAACTACCAGGGAAAAGTGTCGCTGTCCTAAGCCACTGGAGGCTCAAGGTTTCTGAAAACGTCATTTTGACGTAGCTATTTTTTATCCGTGAAGCGACAACAATGGCCCAAGTTGGGTTTGCTTGCGATTTCTGCTAAATTTACAGCCATTTTTCATCTTTAGCGGCTGCCTGATGAGCATCATTAAGCATGACGGTAGCTAAGAGTCCACTTTCTCAAAGAATCGAGCAAGGTGATGTACTTTGTTGTTGAATTTGGCTTGTTACTCGACGAACTGGGAATTTGGCCGGTCGAACACTTAGTACCTTTGGGACTCGACTATTGATGAATTTCTCGACCTACCGCCACATATTTTGGAATTTCTGTGTACTGAAGATGACTACGAGCAGGAAATTTTGGCGGTAGGTCGGAGTGGCTGTAGACTTAGTTTATATGTGAAAGAATTGGGGGAAGGAACGGGCGCTGTCAAAAATTCTCGTTAGTTCCCAGCATGCAACGCGCTCAAGATGTTGAAAATGTCGGGAAGGCCCGAATGCACTGGAACAAAAGGCTGTATCTACGCTCGGGAGAAGAATATTAACAGAAAAACTCATTTCTAAGCTAGAACAAGTTTGGTTTTTCGACGATGATTTCCTTAAAAAACATGAAGGCAAGACAGGGCATTTTTGTCGTTTCTCTTTGACATTAAAAACGGTCAGTTTCGTTCTTGTCCAAACTCAAAAGGCCATATTTGGTAAAAATCGCTACGTTTCTTGCATTTATTGGATATCCAAATTTAAAGGACATTCCATTTCGTGCTCACAGCTAACAGTTAAGGCAATATTCGTGCGACTGAGAAAGTTGCAATGTTTTGAAGCATGGGAGTTTTTTACGGCCGGTTTTGGCCGGCAGTGGGTTAAAATAAATTTTAATTACTGTCTGAATTCAATATTTCCAAAAGATTGTTGCCCTTATATTTTGATCTGAACTTTTCTCTACCTTGAACTTAGAATTTGCTTGAAAAAGTATTCGCAGTAAGGGATATGAAAACTGCTGTTAACTGTTAATTTTTCCTGACTTTTAGTTAGTCTACACCTTAATAGCTTGTTGCTGATAAGTATTAATTATGTCTGTTAAGAGAGCAAGGGCAATGTAATATTCTGCCAGTGCTCTTTTCCACTTGTGTCTTGCTGCTGTTTTCTTTTCAGACACCAGTAAGAGATGCGTTGAAAAGGAAAGAAAAAGTTAACAGTTCTTTAGCAAGCCTGCAGGATGTGATCAACTCTACCAACACTAAACTGACATCTGCTGATAGCAGTTTGCAGGTACTTGTTGTTGTTTACACTACACAGTAATATGCCCTTTGTATGACCTTGTCATGTGACCTTGTCAATTATATAAAAATGGTTGTGGTATAAAATAGATACCATAATATTATTTTCTTGTGTATAATTTGAACCTGTGTATAAGTCGACCCTACTTTTTGAGACCAAAAGTTGAGATTTTACTTAATTATGGTGTACATTTGAACTGAGTTCAAAATCCTTTACAGTTTGTTTTAGAAAAGTTGCATGGAGAAAAAATTGCATCGATCAAGTGACACGCTTCAGCGAGAATAACATTAAAAATCTCCAAAATTCAGTGACATACATTCAACATAAAGATATTTTAACAAACTATGTAACTTTTAGGAAATGTCTGGAACCTTTTTATGCCAAAAAACTCAAAACACTTAAAAAAACACAAAAGAACGTAGCTACGGTGGCTGTAAACAACCCGCCATCTTGTATGACGTAACCTGGTAATGAAAACCCGACAAGCTTGGTGAGAGGTTACCAAGGCAGTTACGTGCCTTGAGTCATGCTCAATTGTGCTTGATCCCAAAAACAGAAACACGGTGGTTTTTCTCAAGTTTGTTGAAGAATTTCTTTAACAAATAACATCACTAATTAGACCCAGCCAATTTAGGTTGTGAAAGGTTGACTTATACGTGGGTAAATACAGTACCAGAAATGGAAAGAGCATGATGAAGTTAGACTGCCAAGTTTGGTGCCACTGATGTTTAAGTGAGAGATTTCATTGTGATTTCAATCCTTATAAAATTTCCTAGACTTGTATGGAAAAAAGCTGCTGGATGGCAAGCTTTGCTATCCAGCACACTTCTTTTAAATTGTTCTCACACTTAAAATGCCAGTGGCCTCAAAATTGACATTAGGGCCATTTATATGGGAGAAAGTAGGATGCGACTTATACGTGGGTAAATACGGTACCAGAAATGGAAAGAGCGTGATGAAGTTAGACTGCCAAGTTTGGTGCCACTGATGTTTAAGTGAGAGATTTTATTGTGATTTCAATCCTTATAAAATTTACTGAGACTTCTATGGAAAAAAGCTGCTGGATGGCAAGCTTTGCTATCCAGCACACTTCTTTTAAATTGTTTTCACACTTAAAATGCCAGTGGCCTCAAAATTGACATTAGGGCCATTTATACGGGAGAAAGTAGGATGTGTCTTATCTAAGATGTGACTTAAATAGGACACAAACTGTACCGTTGATACCTTTGCATCCTACATAAGATGTGAAGATCTCGTATAAATGGATCTTGTCTTATTTTTGATACAGCCTCACTTATCCACCAAGATGGAGCGCCTTTTGCAAGAAAGAAAAGCTTTCTGTCCTGTTATTTTAAGAAGGAAGAGACTTTCTCAGAGATTTTTTTTCTTATGAAGACCATGCTGTAATAGGAAATTCATAAACTTGACGTAGCATACAAAGAATATAACAGAAATCCGAGAAGAGTCGAAAGAAAGCAATAGACGGATTGGTGTGACTGATGGAGGTTAAAGAAGGAAGACACTGAGGTCACTTTTGGTTCTCCTGGCCATCTTTTGCAAAGCTTTGCAGCCAATTACACTATCTAATCGTAAGAAAAGCTCATGTTGCTGTTGTTGTTATGCACGCGCACTTGCAGTTCACATCTTATTTAGGATGCGAAACCATTTATATGAGGAAGTTCACATCTTAATTAAGGCACGGACAAAATAAGAACAGCTGAAAACCCTGTTCTAAGATAAGATGCGTCTTGTGTAAGATGCGACTTAAAAAAGACATGAACGCTTATTTTGCACCATTTATACGATCAGTTCATGTCTTATTTAAGTCGCGTCTTACATAAAACGCGTCCTATTTCTCTTGTAGAAATGGCCCTATTCTTACTAATTTCATTGTGTTGTTTCCATTTCTTGCATCTATTTTGTACTGACCATTTTTTGTGATTGACGAGGTCATGTGACACAGTCTGCTCATTTTGAGAAATTGCTGCCACCTCTAGACAATCCCCCTCCAGGTCAACAAGAATGTGAATTGTACTTTAAGTTTTCCCCATGGTTCACTCCATGGCAAACTATGTATCATATTAATTATACAATATTTCATTTTTATTTGTTTTGATTCTAATTCTGTACAGCACCGACTTAAGCTGTGTATGCAATTTGTAGAGTTAAGTGTCATTTATGATATTTTTGTCTCTGTCCTGTTGTAGGCCTTTAATGGAAGTTTTTCTCGGCTTGATGATCTCATTGATCAAGTTAACAAACGAATGGCTAACCTGTCCAAAACTTTAGACGAGCTTACACCATCAGTGCTCATGGCTCAGAATCATTCAGAAGACCTGCGCAAACAGGCCGATGACCTGGATAAGCTCTTAACAGACATAGAGTTTGCCCGCAAAGCAGTGAATGCCTCTCAGAGATATTCCGACATTGCCAGTGCCTTGAATGAGTCACTAGCAATTGCCCGCAAAGCCGAAGAAATAGCCATGGATGCTATAGATCAGGTATTGTCATGTAGTAGAGCCGCTAGCTTTTCCAGAACCTAACTTCATTTTCAATTGTGCAAGGGTGTTTTGCTCTCTCACCCTGAATGGTTGTGTGTATATGTTACAGATTAAATTTGATTTCAGGTTTTTTTACTTAACCAAGGTCAAAATGAAATTCCTATGTCTTCTCATGAGTAATTAGGGTCAGAAGAGAAAGGACTTTCATTTTGACCTAGTTTAAAATAATTGACCTAGGGGAGATAGTGCTTCCCTGACTAGCAACTCATTTGACTGTGGAAATCATTGAACTAAGGGTTCTTAACATTCATGGGATTAACAGGGTAGTATGGGTACTAATAATAGATCTACATCAATAATAATAATTTCTTGTGATCAGATTCTTATCCAACTGAAATTTAAGGATGACATTTTGTGACATCCTGTAAGTATAGATTCCAGGAGCTGCGTCCTTTCCTATTGGGGAATGAAACATTGCTCTATATACATAGTGGTTATCAGTTGCTGACTTTACCTCATTTCTTGTTTTAGGCACAAAATATCAGCAGCCAGACTAAGGACTCAAAGGATAGAAGTACCAGCCTTAACAAAACTGCATCAAACACCGAGGATAAAGTTGACAATGAATTAACCAGTCTTCTTGATGATATCAAGGACAGGTTGGAACTCATCAGGGAAAAAATCAGGAATGTGTCTGATGACCTGTCAGATGTTGAAAATAATTTCCCAGGGTTTGATGAAATGGCCAGTCGCATTGGTAAGTATGTAATATTGCAGGAATAACGATTCAGGCAGCCAGCCAAAAGTGCTGATGGTGGGTTGGTCACTCTGTTGTCAGTCAGTATTTTAATGCTTTAAGATGAAGTGTGCAAAATTAATACTTAACTTTACCATTACTTCATCATTTCGCTACATAAGGTGCCACTTAAACACACCATAGTTTACCTTGAGAGTTGTAGCTAAATCAGAGGTAAATTGAAGGGCTCGGTGCATAACCAACCTATTTCGAATTTTGGGTCGTCTTTCAATTTTGCTTGGATTTGTCTGAACTTCTGCTTGTGAACTCCAATTCGATTGAAAGAAGATGTAATGCGGTTTGTGAACCACTCCCGTGGAAGATTGGTTTCTTTCTGTAAGCAAGAAAAAATGAATTTTTTGCACACATTATATCCCCAAAATGAAAAAAAAAATCGGTGAAAAATTTACCAGACAATGTTTTTCAATTGAATTGGAGTTCACAAGCAGAAGTTCAGACAAATCCAAGCAAAATCGAAAAACGACCCAAAATTTGACATAGGTTGGGTATGCACCGAGCCCTTCAATTCAGTTGAGCTCATTTGTATACGTATTAATGTTCATGCGCGCATTGAATTACCTGAAGAGCACGTGAAATGATTGACAGGTAGAAAGGATTGTTTGATAGTGTGACGTAGACTATATGTTTGGCGGTTAAAACATCAATTTAAGTTTTATTGATAGGAAACTTGCGTGGCTGTAAGCTGTCGATCACTAGCTAAATTTAATCGAAACTCGCCAGCCTGGTGGTCGAAAGACGTCATTTTAAGTCTGTAGACCCGCAAGTCAGACACTTCTCAAAGAAGCCAGAGGTGTTTCTGTGCTTGCCAAACACGAAGAGATTTAAGTTGACTCCCAGAACAAATCGGCATTTTGCAGTACAGAGTACTGAGCCAGGTGGGACAGTCTGAAAGCAACTCTCGTCTTAAAAGCGGCCTGCAGTGGAGAGTCTTGGCCCATTTTCGAAAGGTTGCCGTGCTAGAAATTCGGAAAGGAGCGTTGGTTTTTGACTTAGGCGAAAAAAATCGGACGTTTGGGGAGGTGTTGCCTGCACTCGAAAGGCCATTTGGTGCCCAGAATTCAATGCGACCACAGAGGGTGCTGTCTCCTTGAAAAGTTCTCGCGAGGACTGGAAATGAATATTCGCTCGGCTGCGGTGGGAAAATTTTCACTTAGGAATGGAAACATTACAGAGAATTCATCTAAGAGTGGGAAATCGGCATCACGAGAAGTCAGTCTGTTTTCGATGAGCTGAATATCTTGTAAACAGTGCATTTTCCGTTGGTTTTCATTTCTAAACGGGGCTTTCAGAATAGTAAGTTTTGCTTGGTTTCGGCCGTTGAGAGACGTCAATGGATTCATTTTCATAGTCAAATGGAAAATATGGAACGAAAATGGTATTTAAATCAAAGTAAATGACGACAGTTCAAGAATTTGGACAAAATACTTAACTAGTTCTGAAGATATTCTTGAGCTTCAATCCTCCGAAAATTTGCATACCCGGTATATTGAATTGTGAAATTTCATTGTATACAATGGGCTGCCACACGACTCGCGTGAAATTAATTTGAACTGTTTATCTCGGGTGAAAATGCTTTTTGCTGTTAATCTTGTGTGAAAATATGTTTTGATGTTTACAAGACTCCATATAAGTGAACTAAGAGAGGTAATCGATGCAAAAGTGATTTATGTGTTAAAATCTGCCAGCATGTTTATTTCTATGTGTGTTCACACAACCAGACAGGGGATGTTGTCACCTTGTCACGACTTTTTTGCTTTGAATATTTGCTGCGTGTGGCAAAGAAACTTTTCCTTGCACTGTTTACCAAGATACTCAGCTCATCGAAAACGGTCTGACTTCTCGTCTTGCCAATTTCCCACTCTTAGATGAATTCTCCGTAATGTTTCCATTCCTAAGTGAAAATTTTCCCACCGCAGCCGAGCGAATATTCTTTTCCAGTCCTCGCGAGAACTTTTCAAGGAGACAGCGCCCTCTGTGGTCACATTGAATTGTGGGCACCAAATGGCCTTTTGAGTGCGGGCAACATGTCCTCAAATATCCAATTTTTTCACCTAAGTCAAAAACCAACTGTCCTTTCTGAATTTCTAGCACGGCAACCTTTGGCAAATGGGCCAAGACTCTCAACTGCAGGCCGCTTTTAAGACAAGAGTTGCTTTCAGACTGTCCCGCCTGGCTCAATACTCTGTACTGCAAAACACGACAAAACATGACATGTTGAATTGACTGAATGTAGATGATTTGCCAAATAAAGGTTTGAAAGTGGTCTATTTGAGTCCCTTTAGGAAAATTACGTGACGGTTCAAATGCCACGTGATGATCAAATGAAGGTGTTGCATAAAAAATCATTGTGTGTGTGTTTTCAACAAGTAAAAACCTTTTTCCGGTCCAAGTTTCGACAGTGTGCGACTTATCTACGATGATCACGCATATTTGTTGGTGAAGCAAAGAATCTCTTTTCTTTGATGAAGAAATAAATCAGTGGCTTAGAGAGAACCTCTTCCACAGAACCGAAAACAATCTGGTACCTCCCGTTCTCACAATCATCCAGTCTGAAATCTCCAATGCTGCTGCTTTCATTCCCATCGATGCTGCTTCTGCCAACTGGTCTTGAATGATGCTTTTCAGGGAATATACGACCAGTACACTCGTAAGCCTTTCCAGATAATTTTACTTTCACACCAACGAACAGCTAGAATATCAGGCTATTCCCAAAGCCAGCCGGCAGAACTGCCAAGAGATCTTGTTTGCATACTAATGAAAACAAATTCTGCACGTAATTAGCGCAACATTCCTATCTCGAATAAATCGTTGAGACGTTCTTCCAGACATTTCTTCCAGTTAAATCTTGCCAAACCTTCCACCATTTTTGATCGTTTTCCCACAAACATAAATTTACATAAACTATCAATTTACAAAACATTGACAGGCATCAATCCATTCCACTGTGCCACTCCAATCAGAGGCTCTGTTTGCCCAGGAAAGGGAGTGCCTCAAAAGAACAATGAACACAGGCAGGCGTATTTTTCTTGCCCCTTCCCTACCCTCGCCACACTGTTTTCACCCTAATACCCATCCCCATAATCCTTAATTTATACTCTCCCCAATATTTCTCGGTTTCGCAAATCAAAGATGGCAGCTTGCTTGTAACAACACAAACAAAATAATGTGCTTGCCTCACAAAATACGCCTTCAATGCAGACTACCTCTGATGCAGATAACTCCAGGTTTGAATCGCGGTGGTGGCAACATCCATGAGTTTTTTTATTTGTTTCTTTTTTTATTGCTTTGTTTGTTTTTCTTTTCTTTTTTTTTTACAAGTATTATTGTTGTCAATGGTTGACCTGTAAAGCAATTATTTAGTTTTAAATGGAGATAGATGGGTTGACAGGGTACAAACAGACTTGAACATCATTATAAGCGCAATGTGATGTAAGGAGGACATACTTATCTTTTTCTCTTGTTCCCCTCCCCCCCCCCAAAAAAAAAAAATTGGGGGTACACACTGTATTTTGGCAGGCCTGAGTTCAGGCTAATTGTAGCCTCTTGGTAAGTTTGAAAAATGTGTAAAATATGCAAAAGGAAGGACTGATGATGTCATATACTCAATCCAATATAACATCAAGTATGCAAATAGAGCTATCTTGGTCAATGTGCAGCAGAGACCATTGAAACTTGGTAGGCTAATAGTTCTAATTTGGTTCCCATGGCAACTCACTCATTCTTTTCCAGTCCCCTCCAACCTGATTTCAATATTTTAGTGATTTTTAGCTTGAGAAACAATAAACAAGGCCACAAACTTGACCTAACTGCTTTCTGGATCATGCAGATAAGGCACCATGGTCAAATATCAATTGAAAGTAAAACACCAAAGGTGGCCAGCAAAGTCCATAATATCAGTGATGTGTTGCCATGCTAACAAAACCAGTAAGCTCATATTGTGGAGCACATTTAGTAGAATCTTACTGCAAAGAATCAAGCATTTTGAAAAAAATTGGGTGAGATATCTTTTTCATCATATTTGATCAAAATTTGGTTGAGTTTATGGCATCATCACTTGGCCAATTTGCATATTTAAAAAACTTGAATATCTCTGGAACAAAAAGAGATATTTGAAAATAGTAAACAGCATTCTTCTTCTCGTACAGACTACTTGTTTATATTTAAAATGGCTTATATAGGAAAAATGTGAATTTGGTCATAGTAGCACTTTAAACATAAATCAGTCAATTAATTAGTGAGTGGGACAGGCAGTCTGGTACAGTTGAACCTCGATTATCCAGACCTCGATTATCGGGATTCTTCAATTATCTGAACTTGCTTAGCTGGTCCCAGTTTTTAATGAATATTAATTAGCCACATTTAAGATCCCCAGCAAAACTTTTTCCTTTCAAATTGGGTAATGAAACTTGGGTTCAAACTGAATTTGTCTCGCTTCAAAACACAAATCTGCACGCGTTTTGGGCTCACATGCACCATACTACTGCAGTGCATTTCACTGAACTCTGATTTGCTCTAAGTGAAATTTCATGCTCTTGTTCAGCCATTCAGTTTTAGTTTTGGCTTATTAATATTCATATTTTCGATTATCCGGACTTTGGATTATCTGGACTATTCAGCTCAGTCCCCACGAGTCTGGATAATCAAGGTTTGACTGTAGTGTGTATCAGTTATAAGAAATAAACAAATCACATGTTTCATATAAACTTTTATTCAAACTAATCAGACACAAAGTGTGTTTAGATGTGTGGTAATAATTACATTGTTTAGGTGGGAGAGCTAGCGACCTTGAGAACAATGCCACTGAGTCAAAGAACACAGCCGATGTTGCAAGGAAAAAAGCTGAAGACATTGAGGTATTTTTGTTATATGTCATTGTCCTTTGCCTTCTTTGCAGTGCACATATCTGAACAATTTTCTTGAATGTCTATTTGCTTGTAAATGAACAGCATTACAGGAATTCATGGTGCTCAAAAGCTCTCATTTAAACACCTTTAAGCTTGCTACTTTAGCCTGTGATATTTTGTGGAGTGGGTCTACTGTCCGTGAACTAAACTGACTGTTGTATCGTTACAGGCTCAGCTGTCAGGTCTGTCTGGCCTTAAGAGGTCAATCATTATTACAAACAGTAACATCACTGATGCAGAAAAGGAAGTGAGAGAAGCTTTGAATAAATCTTCCACCATTAAAGAGAAAGTTGTGATCCAGGAAAGTCGACATAAGCAGATTATTGAAGAGCTTGACTCCGAGGTGAAGCGACTTTTGGATGATATTGAAGGAATGCTTGTCAGGGCAAACACTCTCCTGAAGTACACATCTGTGGTCATGAAATTTGATGGAGAGACAGTCAGTGAACCAGTACTCCCTCCTGCCATCCAGGAAGAAACCAGGTCTCTTGATATCCTCCTGTATGCAAAGCCAGAGAAGCCTGATGGACTGCTACTGTTTGTGGGTGATCCCAGTAACTCAACTGACAATCGTCTGAAGCGGCAATCACAGCAGTGTGGAGCAGACTTTGCAGCTGTGGAGCTGAAGGCAGCCAAACCAGTTCTGAAGATGTGCACCTCACGGAGGTATAGGGAATTTCAGGACAAAGATATCCGCACCGATGGTGACCGCTGGTATAAAGTTGAAGCTGGCATGTAAGTTTCATTAATTAGCTTTCATTTGATTCCCTCTGAACTTAACCATACAGGGCTAAATGTAGTTTTTGCTTGATGGAGAATGTTTCCTGTAACACCTTTATTGGAACATGCAGTACATAAATGGTCAGACATTGCTGTAAGAGTCTGGTGTACGTTATAGTTGGTACACTTCCTCCTATTGTTAACCATACAGTGTCTTGTAAAAAAACATTTTCTTGCAATGCTTGAGAGTTAATTCTAGGTTCATTGCTTGAAATGCAGGTTGTTGTTAAGAAAGATTTAGAGAACTTCGTTTACTTCCTGACAGTATTAACCTATCATCAAACTTTGTTTTACAGGACTGGAGATCTAGCAAAGCTGTCAATAAAGTATCATAATGAATCCAGCAATGAAGATGTTACTGCTGTCAACATTGAAGGACATCTGGAAATGACTAACCGAGAATGGTGCTTAATGAGAACAGTAAGCTCATTCTTGGTGGTGTTTCCTTGGCAATGCAACTTCCAGATGAAATTTCTCGTAGTAATTACACAGGATGTGTTGATGGCCTCCAGATCAATCATCACTTTGTTGGAACTTGGAATTCAGAGGTAAGTCAACATTCTTTCATTGAGAAGACTCGTATATAGTCAACTGAATACAAGTGGCCTATTACCCAATTAGAATCTCTAACTATATGCTTAGGAGAAAAACCAGGGCGAGAAGAACAAAACTTTTAAATTTTGCTTCCACTGCCTTTTCTGCCCACTGCCTAATTTCTGAGTGAAGAACTATTTAGTATTTGAATAAAATGTAATAATTATATTGTTGGATATTTTATTTTCATTTTCAGCTTATCAAACCGGACAAAGATGGTTATTGTGTCACACGTTCTGGCGTAATAGAGTTTACAGTACCAAAAAATGAGGAGCTGCGCCCGGACAGGACATTTTTGGGAACAGGATATCTTAAATCTGGTTCGGATGGCAGTGATCCAATGCGGGAGTTTGGTTTCACATTTAGAACAAGTTCCTCAAATGGCATACTTGTGATTGCTGTTGATGGTGACAAGTTTCAAGCTGTTGAGTTGTCTGATGGATATGTTTTGTTTTCATATAACATGGGTTATGGTTATGAGAAAATCCGTTCTGATAAAATATATGACACTGGGAAATGGGTATCGGTAAGAAAGACTAGTACAAGGGGGTCGAGAGGACGTCAGTATTCATTAAAAATCACCAACTCTGATGGGACTGAAGAAGAACTTACAAAAGACGGTTATTACTATCCTGGAGAGGATCTACAGTTTGTGACAGCTGATTTTGTTTACTGGGGAGGCATAGAAAACAGAACTACAATTCCTGAGAATGTGTAAGTATTTTGTATTTGTTAGTTTGTATTGAGTATATTATGGATTATTTAAATAATACAAAGTGATTCTTTTGTGAAGTTGTCGAGATTCTAGTTATGCAAATTTTAGCTTTCTTGCTTTCTTTAAACTTACTTGATAAGTCAGGCATCCCCAGCCCATGTACGGTAGGGGCTGGGACTGGTTTCAAAACATAGGATGCAGAGTTTTTCAAGAGCACATGGTGAGTGAGGTTGTTTACCTGTAATCAAGAGTTGTGGCTGATTAAAACAGTTGTGTTTATCAGAGTGTTTGAATCAATCCGTGAATTTATTGTCTGAAAAAAACAGTTCCGACAAAGTGGCAACCCTGCCAGGACTTAATCATGCCAACAACCGTGGGAGAGGTGGAGAAAATGATCAGCAACAAACTGAAGGTGTTGAAGCTGATGCACGAAGGATCAGACAAAATCGCTGGAACTAAATCATTAAAACCAATTCAGAGACATCGCAAGCTTCTTGAGAGCAAAGTGGAGGAGTGTCATGAGATAAAGGAGAGAGTACAGGAACTGAAACTTGAATGAGGGAATGAGGAGGACGACAATCGAGTGTGGAGCACAGGGGTTGAAAAGAGCTTGGAGGAGTATGAAAGGATGGTTAAAAGGCTAGAAGAGTTGGAGCGAAGTTTAAGGGAATGAGAAACAAGAGAAATTTAAGAGGAGGAAGAAAGGTCAAGATGGGAGATTAAGAAGAAGTTTGAGGCGAAAGCTGACGAGAAGGATAGCAATGATGCAGGTAAACCGAAAGCTAAATTACCTAAACTTGTCATTACAAAATTCCAAGAGACACATCTGGACTGGCAAAGGTTTTGGGGGCAGTTTGAAGTGGAGATAGACAAATCAGACATTGGCACAGTTGCCAAATTATCATATTTGAAAGGATTACTTGTGCCAAGGGTCAGAGCCACCATAGATGGGTTACCATTTACCAGCGAGGGTTATGTAAGAGCAAAAAACATACTGAAGACCATATGTGGGAGATTATGCAGAACATAATGGGACTGCCAGTCATCTCAGGAACAAACCCAGTGAGAATCAGTGAATTTCATGAGAGGCTGGTAACAAACATTCAGACACTAGACAGCATGGGAAAGGAGAAAGAGATTAGAGGGTATGTTAGACCAACTATAGACAAATTACCAGGCATCAGAGCTGACCTTGTGAGGCTAGATGAAGATTGGCAGGAGTGGGGGTTTCCACAGTTAGTGGAGGCTTTGTGAAAGTGGTGTGAGAGAAACCCAGTGCCCCTGGATAGCCACAGTGGTGGGAACTCTTATTGTATGCATGCAGTTTAACCCAAGCCATTCATCTTGAGTTGCTACTGAACCAAACAGCTGAGGAGTTCATCAGAAGTCTTCAACGGTTTATCGATGGAGGGGGAGACCCAGGAAAATTTACTCCGATAATGGAAGAGCCTTCACAGCTGCAGCAAAGTGGTTGAGTACGGTAATGAAGCCGGAACAGCTTCAGAACCACCTCACCCACCAGGGTATAACGTGGCAGTTTAATTTGAGTTGTGTGCCCTGGTGAGAGGGACAGTTTGAGAGGCTCGTGGACCTCATTAAATGGGCTTTATACAAGGACATCGGACAAGCTAGCCTGTCTTGGAAGGAGCTTGAAGAAGCGTTGCTTGACGTCGAAGTGTCACTTAACAATCAACCACTATGTTATGTTGAGGATGATGTGCAATTGCTGGTTTTGACCCCTAGTGCTATGATGTTCGGCCAACCCAAGCTTCTTCCAGATGAAGACCAAGATGAAGAAGATCTAGATATGTGGAGTTGTTAGTCTGGGGAGTATCTTTAGTCGTTGAGGGAGAGGCACAACCTAAAACACAAAACCAAGGAGATGGCTGTTCAACCGGGGATGTAGTGCTCATCCAGTGTCCAGAGTGAAACAGGGGAAAATGGAGCATTGGAATTGTGACCAAGCTCATTAAAGGAAGAGATGGCGTTGTAAGAGCTATCAGGTTGAGGGCCAGCAAATCTTACCTTGAGCATGCAATTCAGCACCTGTACCCAATGGAGCTCCCCTGTGATCAACAACGAGAAGAACAAAAGGAAGGGGGAGGAATGTCACAACTAAATCCAAGTGCGAGGGAGTTTTGCCCCACAAGGAGGGCAGCCATTAAAGCAGCTACTAATATCCGCCTCCTTGTTTGCGAGGAAGCAGCTGAAAACTGAACATTAAACACTGCAAAATGAACAATGAATGCTGTTTAGTGAAAATAGAACTGTTGGAGTATTTGATCTAACTTCTTAAGATCAAATAGGGGAGAGTATGAAGATTCTATTTTTTTTTCTTTAAACTTCGGTGATAAGTCAGGCGTCTCCAGCCCGTGTACGGTAGGGACTGGGACTCATTTCAAAACATTATGGGATGCAGAGTTTTTCAAGAGCACATGGCAAGCGAGGTTGTTTACCTGTAATCGATAGTTGTGGCCGATTAAAACAGTTGTGTTTATCAGAGTGTTTGAATCAATCCATGAGTTTATTGTCAGAAAAAACAGTTCTGACAAAGTAATGGTGTTGGCCTAGATGTTCAAACCATTTAAGTGCAATTAATTTTATGCTTAACCAGAGATTATAGTATCTCAGATTTGATTTTTTCAATGAAGATTTTTCTTTTTTCTCTTTTGGTTTGGAACTAACTAATGTAATAATTATTTAGCTCTTGGAATTTCTGATGAAATATGCTTCTTAACTACAAAGCCAAAAACTGATTTTAAATATTCCTTATAGTTCTCAAGCCTCCTATTGCTTTGAACCACTAAACTGATCACTTCCAGAAACTGTTTTAATTCACAAAATGTTAGCCAGGCTGCAGCCTAACACTCGGTTGCACCTACAAATAAGCCTTTTGAGAGCTGTCACATTCGCTGGGACAAGTATTATTTCATGCCATTTGTAGGGTCGACTAACAAAGTTTTGCTAGTATGATTTTTTTTGTAAGTGCCTTTTTACTGATCTCTTCTTATTTTCCTTTGCCACATAGCACTTCAAAATTTTTCAAAGGGTGCTTGAAAGAGATGAGTCTCTTTTCTGGAGATATTACAGTCCTCCCATCACCAGGCTATATTCGTGGATGTCAGCTTAAGGTATGTTGCTACAATGTAGCACGCTTTTGTCCTTTTTCCCTTCCCCACCCCAAAAACAATCATAAAAGTAGGAATTTTAAAAGTAGCCAACCATTGAAAGTTTTACTCATTGAAAATATGAGAGAAAAAGTGGTGTGCTGCAAAGGAATTGCTTTATCAAAGATAAAGAGTGTTTTTTAGAAGTTAAAAGAAAAAAGAACTTTAAGGATATTTCAGAAATTGCCCTCATGTTTTCACATTTAAAGATATTGTGCATCAAATGGGAACTTGGAAAAAAATCCGAGCCCCAGATGGGATTTGAACCCACGACCCTCCGTGATCTAGTCGGATGCTCTAACCACTGAGCTACTGGAGACTCTGTGGTGAGCAAGGGTGAAATGTGGGTATTGACTAGAACTGCATCACGCAGTTACATAGTCAAATTTTTCCGAGTTCCCATTTGATGCACAATATCTTTAACTTCTCTTATATTTACTCGCTTTGGTGGTTGGTTGGTTGCATCTTTGATATGCCTTAATGTGACTGCGTGATGCAGTTAGCGAGGTGCTATCGCCGATATGCCTTAATGTGACTGCGCGATGCAGTTATGAGTCATATATGGTCGTTTAAAATTTGACTATGTAACTGCGTGATGCAGTTCTAGTCAATACCCACATTTCACCCTTGCTCACCACAGAGTCTCCAGTAGCTCAGTGGTTAGAGCATCCGACTAGATCACGGAGGATCGTGGGTTCAAATCCCATCTGGGGCTCGGATTTTTTTTTCCGAGTTCCCATTTGATGCACAATATCTTTAACTTCTCTTATATTTACTCGCTTTGGTGGTTTTCACATTTCCCTTGGTTTTGCTAAGGTTCTTGCTCAACATGTCATACATGTTGCTGTGCAAATTAGCAACTGCCATAGGTAATGGTAGCAATATTTAGGCTGCGTTCTTAATTGCAAGGTGATTTTCATCACGTCTTTCCTTTTCTTTCTTTTACTATTTGCATATATGAAGTAAAGGTATTTGGCTGTCCACATAGCATTATAAGCCTTTTGAAATGATGCAAAATTCTACTTTTTGATGTCCAGAGACCACACATAATAATTGAATTTGTTTTTTGTATATGTTTACATGCACATCTCTTCCATGCTCAACATAAATGCATTGCAGGTATTGATGTGCAGTGGTAATGCAACAAGGCAACAAAAATTTCTATAAGGTTGAAACAGAGCCTATTTTGTTAAGCAAACTTATTGTGTATTGTGTTATTTGCAGCCAGCATTAAATGTCAGGTTTCTTAGTAACAGCAGTTATCTTGAAAAGGCACCTTTCCTCAATCGCACCAGGGGATTCACTATTGGATTGTCTTTCAAAGTTCCTCGTACTACTCGCAATGGACTTCTGTTTCTAGAAGCGCATGGTATGGAGGTATGTAAAAGTGATTCTACTATCTGTCAATCTGTGATCCAATTGTACCATTATGTTTTCCAGATGTAGTGTATACCAGTCGGTAGACAGTGCATACCAGTCAGTAGACAGTGGATACCAGTAAGTAGACAGTGTATACCAATAGGTAGACAGTGGATACCGGTAGGTAGACAGTGTATACCAGTTGGTAGACAGTGCATACCAGTCGGTAGACAATGCATACCAGTCGGTAGACAGTGTATACCAGTGGGTAGACAGTGCATACCAGTGGGTAGACAGTGGATACCAGTGGGTGGACAGTGCATACCAATAGGAAGACAGTACATACCAGTAAGTAGACAGTGGATACCAGTGGGTAGACAGTGCATACCAGTGGGTAGACAGTGGATACCAGTGGGTGGACAGTGCATACCAATAGGAAGACAGTGCATACCAGTAGGTAGACAGTGGATACCAGCACGGGCAGCCCAGACATACTGTATGTGTAATTACAAGCTTAATGTTCTGCATATAGTCAAAATATTGATGTAAAAGTTCAAAAATAAATATTGTTTCAATTTAATTTCACTATGTATTTGTTGTGTTGCTCAATAACTGGTCTATTTTGCGGTGCTTCTGGCCTGTTCACCTGCTATCATAACCGCTTGGGAGCCATTATTCTTACACCTATATTCACGGTTCAAAAAGTGTCTAAAAATTCGAAATACTCTAAAGAAAAGCTCACTTACCTTTAGCTGAAAGCTTCCTTGAGTGTCCTGGCCGGTTTAAATAGCGATTTTTCGCTTTTTGTTACCAGACGGATCTTCCACTAAAGAAGAATTGAAGGCAGGCTAGACCAAAACCGACCATCTCCACGCGAAGCTCCATAAATTCTCTAATAATCGTCGGATTCGCTCCAAATTGCGATAAGCTGAACGGCGGTCAATGTGGCTTCCTGTATATTGCTCCCTGGCTTTCAAAACTCATCGCAAGTGCACGAGCATTGCTCATTTTTCAGCATTTACCTAACCTTTTCCCTTCATCAGGCACTGCATTATCGACGGTTTTACTATGCGATTTGAATATCCAAACTTAGCGACCGCGTCCCTTCGACAAAATGGCACTAGCAGAGGGAGGGATGATACTATTGGCACTCGACCAATCTATTGGTCCCTCCCTCGGCTAGTTCATTTTGTCGAAGGGACGCGGTTGCTAAGCTTGAATATTCAAATCGCGTAGTAAAACCGTCGATAATGCAGTGCCTGATGAAGGGAAAAGGTCAGGTAAATGCTGAAAAATGAGCGATGCTCATGCACTTGCGATGGGTTTTGAAAGCCAGGGAGCAATATACAGGAAGCCACATTAACCACCGTTCAGCTTATCGCAATTTGGAGCGAATCCGACGATTATTAGAGAATTTATGGAGCTTCGCGTGGAGATGGTCGGTTTTGGTTCTAGCCTGCCTTCAATTCTTCTTTAGTGGAAGATCCGTCTGGTAACAAAAAGCAAAAAATCGCTATTTAAACCGGCCAGAACACTCAAGGAAGCTTTCAGCTAAAGGTAAGTGAGCTTTTCTTTAGAGTATTTCGAATTTTTAGACACTTTTTGAACCGTGAATATAGATGTAAGAATAATGGCTCCCAAGCGGTTATGATAGCAGGCGAACAGGCCAGAAGCACCGCAAAATAGACCAGTTATTGAGCAACACAACAAATACATAGTGAAATTAAATTGAAACAATATTTATTTTTGAACTTTTACACCAATATTTTGACTATATGCAGAACATTAAGCTTGTAATTACACATACAGTGTGTCTGGGCTGCCTGTGATACCAGTGGGTAGACAGTGCATACCAGTGGGTAGACAGTGCAGACCAGTAGGTAGACAGTGCATACCAGTGGGTAGACAGTGCATACCAGTGGGTAGACAGTGCATACCAGTGGGTAGACAGTGGATACCAGTGGGTGGACAGTGCATACCAATAGGAAGACAGTGCATACCAGTAGGTAGACAGTGGATACCAGTGGGTAGACAGTGCATACCAGTGGGTAGACAGTGCAGACCAGTAGGTAGACAGTGGATACCAGTGGGTAGACAGTGCATACCAGTAGGTATGTGTACCAGTAGGTAGACTTAAGACTGAGAACCAGAATAAGCGTCTCATTAACGTCTCGTCTCATCTTGGTCAGGGAAAGTGAGGGTGCGAACTTACGTATTTAGAGCACAAGCTACCGAGGTTATAAATTAATCCTACGAAAAACCACACTACAACCAAATGGAAGGGCTAGGTTCATGCTTTAGGGTTAGGGCCATAGTTAGGTTTACTGTTAGGATTAAGTGTAGGGTTTGGATTATAATTATAGAGTGCTGAAGTGTGATGTCACAAATATTAGAATTTTTGAAATTATGGGATTTTTTGAGATTTTCAGAAAGAGCAAGATGAAAGATGCGAACTTGCCAAAAATCAGTATTTAAAGGCAAATTGGCTCTGAGATATGAGCACCGTTATGCTCTGCTGACTCCATACAGGAACTGAGTAAAATTTAGAAGGATTTGTATGGAGTCAGCAGAGCATAACAGTGCTAATATCTCACTCTCAAACTGTAAGAAAATGCTGATTTTTGGCAAGTAGGTCTTTTTGATCGTGTTCTTTCTGAATATCCGAACAAATCCCATAATTTCACAAATTTAGTTTTTATGACATCATCACTTTAGTGCTCTATTCTGGTTTCCCTTAAAGTTAAAGTGAGGGTTATTCATGAATTATTCACGTGTCATGCAAAGATGACAGCTTTCTTTGCAATAGCTTTTACATATTTAAAACAGATCTGGTGCAATGCAATGCTGTGTAGACCTGTCAAAAGTATTCCCCTCGCCCTCCAAAAAGAAGCATTTTTTTTTTAATTTAGTGATTGTCACCTTAACATTGCTCCTGTCTTACTAATTTAGAAAGATTACATTGTGCTGGGCCTGGTCGAAGGGAAGGTGAATTTCCAAGCTGGAAATTTGTCATTGACATTGGAGACTGATAAGGAATATAATGATGGCAAATGGCACTTTGTTAATGTTAACCAGAGTGGCTTTACGTGAGTATACCATCAAAATTCCCTAAATCACTGGCCCTGTAGAATACACTTGCACATGCACTCAGAAAAACAGACTGCCTCCTTTTTCACTAATAAATGTCATACTGAGGTTCAGGGAGTTCCAGAGAGCAACAGGCCAAGAGCTTCATGTCACAGCCCAGTGACACAATCATCTGAACTAAAGCAAATGCTGAGCACACAGCCAGCATAATCTTAGCAGTTATTTTAAGACCCCAGTTACTGGTCATTATTGGTCGGGGTGGCGATTATTAAAGTGGTATAACAGCAATAAAATTATCTACTGTCATCTCGTTTTAGACTTAAAGGAGAACTGAAGGCAAAAATTAAGTGTTTTTTAATTTCAAGTTTAGGCGA
The DNA here is from genome assembly GCA_016490735.1 of Pachyseris speciosa. Classification (NCBI taxonomy): domain Eukaryota; kingdom Metazoa; phylum Cnidaria; class Anthozoa; order Scleractinia; family Pachyseridae; genus Pachyseris; species Pachyseris speciosa. The sequence continues at coordinate 627,053 of JAEMWC010000159.1, forward strand.
TGAAAATTCAAGTTTCAAACTTTTTTTTAGCCTATTGGCCTATTTTCCGCCTAAAAAAAATCATTTCACTACGAAATAGACCGCGAGCACCGCGGCTCAGAATAAGGGTTCCAGCGGTCATTGCAAGAATCTATGACGTCAGTGGTGGGAAAGAAATGTATTACGTTTACAGAGACCAACAGGCAAATCTTGTACTTGCAACGCACAGCAAACGCCATTTGCGACGGAAAAGGCGGGTAAATGCCATTGCTCAATCGTCTACAGTTCTGGTACAATCTAGTGAAATTCTCCAATGCTGACCGGAGCCGGATGTGCTGCTTAAGTTGACGTATTTACCCATGGCTAATGAACGGCACGCCTTCCGCACCAACAGCTATTTACGTGCTTCCTTAGCCTTCTTATCTGGAAGATGTTCCCACCTTTTAAATGCAAATTGTTGTTGGGATGGAACTAGCTGTATTTTTTTGGAACAGTTTAGTTGTTGTTGAGAGAAGTATGGCGGACCCAACGAGGTAAACATAGTCAATCCATTTAGGAGAAATGAACTGTAAATAAATAAATAGAATTCTTTTCTCCTGTGTCTGTATATTTCTTTGTCACCAGTTTCCGTACATCAATTCTACGTAAGATCGCATTTATTTCAGAAATACGTATTTTATCTTAAAAGTGAATGATATTACAATTACCTGGGATAAAGTTCGAGTACTTTCGCGTATCGCATTGTGCAGGTGATGTCACAAAGAAACGCGTCAACTTCTATTTATCACATCACGTACATTTCGGTTATGAAATGGCCTCTATGTAATGTACCGCATTGTACGTGGCAGAAAATTCCGGTCTTGCATTAGCTTTTGAGTATAAATAAAGGTTTGTTTGTTGCTTTAGCTCAGTTGACTTACAAGTGTATATTTATTGATCTTGTTTTTTGATATCATGGTACTGTGCCGCTTACAGATGCAATAATGATTCCCGGCAAATGAATAAGAAGAACACCGGAGTTAGCTTCCACCGTTTTCCCAAGGACGAAGAACTCTTGAAAGAATGGTTGGTGAAAATATCCCGTGTTGATCTCATCGTTACCAACGAGAGCAGAGTGTGTTCAGAACATTTCGAGCCGCACTGCTATGAACGAGATCTAAAAGCAGAACTGTTTGGGAAGGAACCGATTTTTAATTTAAAACCGGATGCCGTGCCAACAATTCTAGCTCATCGACCAGCGAAGAAACCTCGGCTGTCATCTGAAAAGCGCATCGAGGAGAGAGCAAGGAAAGAGGTAAATGCACTTGTCAGTTTGTGTCAACACTGCATTAAGACAGGTCTAATTTCTTTGGTACACTTAGTGACCTTACACAGGCAGGCCTCAAAACTGAAAATATAAGAAGTTGAGATTTGACTATTAGCATTGTGAAACAATTGTCCATTTCTCCTTTGATATGTCATAAGGGATTTCCAAACCTATATTTGCCTTGTATGTTTTCAAACGTTTTGGGATCAACATAACAAATTGTATGTTCACTGCACAAGAGGGTGAAAAGGTCAAACATCCTTTGTTTTGGTTTGCAGTATATTGCCTCTATCCTTAATCCACAACCTGTTTTACCTGTTGCTGTGGAGGAACCTAGTACTTCCAGTGAACCTGTGTCATCTGTCAGCTCGTCCTGTGATCACCAGTATCCACCATTACCTGTTGCTGTGGGGGTACCCAGTACATCCACTCACCCTGAGTCATCTGAAGGTTGCCCTGAGTACTCACATACTGTTGTACTGGTTTCTGAGGGGGAGCCTTGCACCATCAGTACTCTTGGTGAAACCAAACCTGATGTTTCTCTTCAAACACCAAGCACAGTTGGCATCCCAAAAATGACCTGTGATTTTGGATGCCAGGTGAACACTAGAGGGACACAACTAATGAAGAAGTCATTTGGCACACAAACATTTGAAGTGACACTTTGCGATCAAAGCAGCCAAACTGATGAAATTGATGAAGAGGTTGCAGCTTCTGATGATGAAGTAGACCCCCTTTTGGAGAATGAAGCAATACAGGCTGCATCACCCCAGAATGATCCATCCTTTGAACCGACTAAAAGTGATGAAAAGTTCTCTGATGACTCCCAATCAGAAACCGATGAGTCAATAAGTTCAACCCCCCAGGAGGATGTTAAATTTATTGTTTTTAAACAAAATTTACATGAGCTTTTAAAGTGGTGCCCCATATGTGGTGCAGCTATTAGGAAAAAACATTCAACCACTCAGGGTACTCAGTTGTTTGTCAGACTAAAATGTATTAATGGGCATACCCCCTTGTGGCAAAGCCAGCCCATGATCAAGGGTATGGCTGCTGGGAACCTCTTAATGTCCTCTTCAATTCTTTTAAGTGGGGCCACATACACTAAAATAGCTTCATTAGCAGAAATTATGAAACTCAATTTTTTTAGTGAAAAAACCTTTTATAATATTCAAGACATGAATTTATTTCCAGTAATCAATGAAGTTTGGGCAGAGGAGCAAAATTCTGTGTTTTCTGAGCTGAAAGAAAAAGAGTTGTGGCTGTCAGGGGATGGTCGTTGTGACAGTCCAGGGCACAATGCTAAATGTGGTACCTACACAAGATAGATCAGCTGATAGATCAGCTCAGTGAAAAAATTGTTGATTTCCAAATTGTTCAGGTTAGTGAAGTAACAAGCAGTAATGCTATGAAAAGGGAGGGATTTAAAAGGTGCATGGATAGTATCCAGGAAAGGGGGGGACAAATTAAGGTTGTTGCAACAGACCGTCATGTCAGCATAAAACCAGACATGAAAAATAATTACAGTGAAATTAATCACCAATTTGATGTTTGGCATTTAGCTAAAAGTGTCACTAAAAAACTCACTGAAAAGGCAAAAAAGAAGGAGTGCAGTGAGCTTTCACCCTGGATTAAGTCTGTGTCCAACCACCTCTGGTGGTGTGCTGACACATGTGAAGGGAACAAAGAACTGTTGCATGAGAAGTGGTTATCAATTGTGTACCATGTCGCAAATATTCACCATTGGAACACAGCAGATTTGTACCATGAATGTGCCCACCCACCCATCCCAAGAAATGTCGCTAGAACTAAGAGGTGGCTACGCCCTGGGTCTCCTGCTCATGAGGTGCTAAAGGAGGTAGTTTTTGACAAAAACCTCCTCAAGGACATCCAACATTTGACACTCAGTTGTCACACTGGAACACTTGAGGTGTACCACAGTGTGCAAACAAAGTACATTCCAAAGCGGCAACACTTCTCATACAAAGGCATGGTTGCTCGCACACAGTTAGCTGCCCTTGACCACAACGCAAACACTGGCAGACAACATGCCATTTCTACAAAAGGTGACACTGAGGAAGACCTTCGGTATAAAGTAGTCTACCCAAAACGATCAAAGGAATGGATTGCAAAACCAATCATGGAGAAGACAACACGAGAGCACCTTCATCCAGTGCTGGATGCAATCATTACAAGGAAAAATCAAGAACCTGGTGAAAGAAGCAACACAATCACAGCTCCCCACATCCCACGCAACATTGCTGCTGCCCCTCGCCCAGATAAAGCAGAAGTTATTGATAAGCATACCTCCAGATTCTCAGATACTTAATGTTTTTTCATTGTGACTCCTTTGACAACTTTTTGCTGATTGTAAGTTATAACCTTCACTTACTTAAATAAATTTGTGATAGTAAAAGTTCAACAGTTCCCTTGTCACTTTTGGCTAAGTTCAAATGGAATAATCTGAATACATTTAGGAAATTTCAATTTAGACAACAAGGAAAACAGGTAGAGGGCAACAATTTCAAGCAAAAAGTAGAATTAAAACTCCATGGGTACTTTAAAGACCTGCATTAATAATCAAAAATCAGAGAAGTGTGATGTCATTGTAGTGAACCTTTTGGTTATTAAGGCATGGAAATTGTGAAGAATAAAATAATTTCCTTTTACATTGTATTCCCACTTCTGAGTCTAAATATTTGTTGCTTGACATGTAAATAAGGGTCTGCCTTAATGAAAAAACTTTCATTGAAAAAAATTAACTCAAAGCAAATCTTCACAGATTCAAGAGAAATAACAACAGAACGAGAGTTGTTCTACAATCTGCCAAATACAGCTGTATTTATTTATATAATTTATAGAATGGTGCAGTTGTAGTGGTGACGTCCATGTAGCAGGCTATGGTTTTGTTGTCAAGAACTTTACGGGCGGTTTGATGAACTCAGTATCCTATAAACATGCCAAATCCAAGATCGTTTACCTAACAAATCAACTGAAATCCAGTTTGACTTGCTGAAAGCCGATGTAATTCCCACTTTCCTCAGGGAATTCGTTCCGAACTGTCTTCACAACGCACGCTGGAATCACTCGCCTTTTTTTCCTTCCTTAGACGCCGTGCACCCACCAGGTGATCTGTCGGTAGGCCGCTAGACACCATGTTCTGGAAGAGGAAAAATTATCTTGATTACAATAAAGAATAAAATGACAGTACAGTAATGTAAGCTGTTGAAAACTGACCTGTTTTCGATGGGATTCGGCAAAGGATTGCAGCGTGCGTTGTGAATGGCAACGAGAGCCGTATTCAGAACATCTGTATCTAGACAAACAGTCCTGAACTTGGCATGTTCAGTTACACAGTCAATTGCTGAAAAGAAAGCAAATAAATAACGATAATATTACGCTTGCATGTTGTCTTGTTGACGCGTTGACATTTATTTATAAGATAAAATAAAACATATATAAGAACAGGCTCCGCAAGAAGACAATGTGGTACGATTACATTATGGCATCCAACTCAGTAGCTATCAATAAAAATTAGAACAATTACCACACAAAAGGAAGCAAACCTGTTTCATCACTTTCTGATTTAGCTCCTCTAATTCTTGGCAACAAAGACATTCATCAGCCGTGCCCATCGCTATGCAATTTCCCCACAACTGCACCATTCTGTGTTGCCGATTCTGGCCGAAAGATTCACTTCAGCATCAACTCCTTCGCTCTCCTCATCTCATTCAGTGGGTTCTTCGCCTGGAGGATACGTTGGTTCAAACTGAAAGGGCTGTACACCACTCATATCGCGCAAAAAGTAAGAATAACAACGGACCAAATATAGTTCCTCAGTGGTATAATCGCCGATGTCGCAGATGTGTCTTCCCCACCAGTGACATCATATTCTGCTGGTATCTAAACTGAGCCCGCACTGGCAAGGTCCCAAGAGCGGGAAAAAGGCAACTTCGAATTCAATTTTTTTTGCGAGCAACTACCAAAGGCCAAAATCAACTACCCAAACTTGATTTTCAGATCTAAAACTTCTTAGAAATCAATACAAAAAAAATATGAATTTCAGACTTCAGTTCTCCTTTAATTTTGATGAAGCGATGGATTTTGATTTTGTGAGTGTTGGCGTAATCATCAAGTGCATATTGTGATGATTGGTTCAGATT
>JAEMWC010000159.1:637500-650000 GCA_016490735.1 Pachyseris speciosa
GGCTACTTGCTATGCACAATGCTGTGCAGTTTTTACTGGAAGGTGCAAACATAAGGTATTGTAACTTGGGGTGGGCATGATAAAATGAACTATTATTTACAGGTACGACAGCTGTAGAGTCTCCTTTTCAACTGTACATGTATGTATTCAAGATGCTATTTATCACTTTATTCTTTACTTTTACATAATAAGATGTATGCCAGTGACAGCTCCACCACCGCTGATGAGCATGACCGCACATGCCTGAAGTGGCAGACGATATCATGCCGAATTTCAAAGGTGGTTTGTACCTGAGTACCAACATGGAAGGGGCAGACAAAATTTCATGGAAATAGCTCTAAAGGCAGCTGAATTTCTTGTTGAGCTGTTTGCAACTGTGTGGTCCACTGTTGGACAGACAACGAAAGTTCCAAATGGATTACGAAAATATACAACAACAATTTCATTTGAAAAATGGACCATCTCATTCTTAAATGTAAATTTATGATGTCAGTCCCCATTACTGATAACTAGACATGCTTTTAAAATAGTTTTTTTCTGAGCACTCTTTTGCATGAAGTTTGACCCTACAATAATGTGCAACTTGTTTTAGTCCTGTGTAATTTATAATATATTATCATATATTTCGAAATAGAATCAAACAAGGACCACTTCGAGAAACAACAGTTACCTAATCATCAGTTACTGATGATCAGGTAACTACACTGTACTTATAGCTTAAGTTTACCTTAAAAATGTCTGTCCTTTCAGCCATACTATTTTCCTGTTCTCGACACAACGCTCAACCAGCGATGCTTGCCAATGGGGTATGCGTTCCCAGGAAACGAACCGGAGCCATTAATCGCTTGTCACTTGACAACGTGCCCGGTTCAAGACCACTTTCACCACTATGTCAGGCTCAACTGTGGACATTCATTCCACGATGCAAGTGATAGTGATTCGGGAGATGAAAGCGATGGAGATGAAGACGATGACGAACCAGAAGAAAGCCCAAGGGGGGAATCAGAGAACCAAGACGCTGACAAGTTAGACAACTCCAAATACAGGAAGAAAGTGGATGACATCAAAGCTAAGTTTGCGGAGCGCTTCCGAATTTTAGAGGAAACAAATCCAACACAGATCCTTCCAGTGTACGCGAATCACAAGCAGAAACCACCAGTGCAACCACAGACAGAGGAGCCCAGGGCCAGGGATGTACCGCAATTTCAATGTCAGGAACCAGGTTGCGGAAAGATTTGTTCACCGTCGGGAGGATTGAAGAACACATCGCCGTGATCGGCAATCATTAACTGCCAGCCATTAAAAGCACGGCTTAACTGCAAAAAAACTCATCCTCGAGAACCAAATCTTCGTTAATAAATCTCCGTTAATAAAACTGCATATATACTTAAAAAAAAAAAAAAACAGCAGTTGTGAAACTCAGAAACTGTTCAAATGGCGTCGTTCAGCGGTGCTTTTTGCTGCTTCCAATCCCCGCAATAAGTCAGCGGTAACCGCCCTGCGCACGCGTCCTTGAATGGCGGCCTTAGCCAATCAGCGGTTTTTGAGACCTGTCATTGCCCAGTATTCTGTGACACTTTGAGCCATTTTATGTGACTGCCTTGCCTGCCCGGATTACCATTGGAATCGTAGCATTTTTTGACTTATGATATCCTACATTTTTTTCCCCAAGAGTGGAACTCCATGTGGATGATGAGAGGAAATCTGGCAGTTTTCCAGACAGTAGTCAACAGTTCATCCAGACAACAAAGAACATGTACCTTGGAGGAGTGCCCCAGAACAACACAGCTATGACAAATGTGTCTGTCATCCTGCATTCCTTGAAAGGGGGGTCCATCAGAGACTTGACCTTTCGTAACAAGTATGTTTATTTTATTGTTGTAAGAAATATTGTTTGTGTTCAAAACTGACCTAAATTGTTCCAAACCAGAGTAAGAATTATTATTTTAACCCTGGTTAGGTTAGGTCTGATTAGGTTAGCAGGCTGTCACTGTTAAGGGACATTATTAACTTCAATGAAGTTTGAGTGCCACATGAACTGCAGTGAAGTGTAAGTGGTACATTTGTACAATGGTGAGAGTGCTGACTTTCCACCAATGTGTCCCAGGCTCAATTCCTGGACTCGGCGTGATAAGTGGACTGAGTTTGTTGGTTCTGTACCCTGCTCTGAGAGGTTTTTTTTCCAGGTACTCTGACTTTCCCAAAAACCAACATTTGATTTGATTTGATTTAGTCTCCTCAATTAGCAGAGAATCTCTTGTCAGCTACAAAGATTTTGTGCGGATAGCTATTATCATTAGTGGTTGCGCTTTTGCATGTACGAATGCCCCGCATGGTGTGTGCATGTATTTAGCTGTCGTTATTTATGCAACATTGTTTTCTTGGTGCCTTCAGAACTCTGTACTTTTCAACCTGTTCAGGATCTATGTTGTACCCATTTAAAGTTTAAACTTTACAGATTTGATACTTCAATAAAGTGTTAGAGAATTCTTTCATTGAATCCCATATGTTTCAACAATAAAATTTTAGTATTCAACTCCATTTTTTTTATTCTGGCCCCATGTTATTGTGGAAAACTGTGCAAGTTGCTGTCCTTACTACAATGAAACCAACAAAAACATGTGTTGCAATACTAAAGTAACACAAAAGCAAAACACCATTGATGAATTACCGGCAGCTTACTTGAGCTTGCACAAAGATGCGCGCAAGTTGCTCATGATTGGATACCTTGCAGGTAAAACATAGGTTGGCTCTCAATTCTCTGTCTCCTATCCATAATTATTCATAATTAGGGCTAGGAGACAAAGGGGATTGAGATTCAACCTAAGTTAAAATTTTTTTACCTCATTTAAGTTTTACCTGCAACAGAGACACTAATATGTCTCCTCTGAATTCTGCTGAAACGATAGTAAACAAGGAACTCAACCCTTTGGCTCCTACACTGGCCGAAACTGCGCATGCAGAACCATGTCCCTTTTACTGCTTGTGATGTGATCAGTTATAATGCTTGTAGACAACTTTAACATGTAAATGAGTAGGGGGAAGAGATCTTTCAAACCATACGCAGATGAGCACCATTCTGTCAAACAGACCGGAGAAAACGCAAAAAAAAAAAAAAAAAAAAAAAAACCAAGTGATGTTGACCTGAAAAATTTGAATTAAAATCTTGTACCACTACCTACCTGCACATTCTTCTGTCCAATCCTTCAATACTAAAAGTTTTCCCCAAATTGTTTCCCAGCGAAAGGAAGCCAAGAAAATGCCCAGCAAGAGAGAAAGTAAGCAAGGCAAGAAAAGTGAAAGAAAAGGGGAGGAGAGAAAGCGAGGGGGCAAATCGTGAAATTTTGTTTTCTGCGCATGCCCAAACTTGGAAAGCTAATATTAAGCATCAGGAACAGAAGGGCATGAGGAGCTTGCCCAGCAAACAGAGTTTTGGGCAGTTTTGGTTCTTTCTGGCTAGATTCTAGATTCGGAAAATGACTGGACAAGCTTCAAAAGGTTTTTTTTGGCAAAATGTTCAGGAGCCAAAGGGTTACGATTTCAATAAATAGTTGTATAGTCAGCACTACTCTTTTCTGTTTTGACTTGTTATATATTATCCACTTTTAACGTAGTTTATATCATAGATTGTTTAATTTCATGGAATATTTGAAGAGAGACTCTGTCATATTTGATGGTGGCGATTACTCAGAGCCCACACCTAAGGACCTTATCATTGAAAAGCCAACAACTGTGCCTCCAATTGGCCTGTTGGGTAAGTGATTGAACAATGGAGTGAACACATGATTATCAAGATAAAAACAATAGGTTTTAGTCAAACAAAAGAGGTAGCCATTACACCATGAGAAGTCAAAGATCTTTGGTTGCAGCATTACAGGTCAATTTGTTTAGACCACAAGACTATGTTTTCCATATCACATATTAAACCTTAGCCCAGATTCAGAAAGTAAGTTTCCTGTAAAAGTAAAGGAAGCTTTGTTCACACCCAGTTGGGACAAACACACCTAGCTGAAGGAAGTCCATTTCAATCCATAAATAGAGATTTCAATAGCATTGTAAATTTCAAGTTACCAGCCTTTATGTGTGTGTATGAATCATTTCCTTGTTGCTGGTTGGCCATGGATTAGAACAACAAGTTAGTTATTTGCAGGCATCCTAACATTCTCAGGACATATAACATACCTTGTATCATTTGACACTCTCATCCGTTGTGTATGTGCCCCATACAGTTTCCAAGTCAACCTCAGAAGTGTCAGAAACTAGCACCCCACCTGCCAGCTATACCAGCACAACTGAGGAGTCTTCTGCTCCAAACCCAACAACAACACCGGAACCAGTTACTACCTGTTCCACCACAACAGCAGTTCCAACTACCCCCACAACAGCAGTTCCAAGGTGCCTGATGCCACAGATGCCAGCCCAGCTATGTGGAGTAAAGGGATTTGGACTTGACCTCAACAGCCATGCTACTTATAATATTGCTGGTGCACTCTTAAAGTTAAAGGGGACAGTGTAAGTATGGTGTGTCAAACAGTGGAACAATCCTGCCATCATAGAGCATACAACCAGGCATAATGCTGGAAATGTGCGGAAATGGAGTTAGGTTGGGATTAGGTCTGATTAGAGAAGGGAGAAGTAAAAAAATGTTTACCTTATCAAAAATGTCGCTTGATTTCTTTTAGACTTGCAGATGTTAATTATTTTGGGACGCTCGTAAAAAATGCAACTGAAATGAAAGAGGAGGCCAATTTTCAGTAGAAGAGAAGAGCCTGTCTAATTAAAACCAGAAATGCTATAAACAAATGCTTTTCAAGCCTCCTCACAAAAATTAGTTAATGGTTGTCAAGATGTGTTTAAGATAACATTTGTTTCCTTGTTTTGCCAGGACTAACATGAGCTTTGAATTCCGGGCTTCAAATCCAAATGGCATCTTATTATACACGGCCAATGCAAAGCAAACAGACTTCTTGGAAAGCCATCTAGAAGATGGTAAGGTGTCATGGAGCTTCAGTGCTGGAGGTGACATCTTGAAGCTGAGTTCAGAAGAGGCGTCCTACAGTGATGGCAACTGGCACACAGTAAGTACAAAACAGATGGTATTGTACTTGTGTGAGTAGAAAATTACTTTTTCAAGATGGACCCACCAATCTTTAGTATTTAAGTCTCCGACTCAATCTTACTGGGAGGAGTTTTGCGGGATGACCACAATAAATCCATTTCTGCATGCGATTTTTGAGGCGAGTTCTGTTGCACTTCCAAATGGAACTGTTGTTGCACTGGAGCTTGTTGTTAAACCATGAAAAATCACGACTTCAGTGCGATTTGGATTGGTTTGGAGTGCATTATTTCTGCATTCTGCTTCAGTGAAAACTATGGCAAGCAGGGCTTTAAGACAATATTTCAGGCAGCAGAGTTCCCATACATGTTCAGTCCAGTATTCTTTCCAATTACACAAAAATTGCTGCTAGTTTACACTTGAGATGTCCACTACAAGCTTCAACTTGTCAAAACCTGCTTTCAAAAGTGCAAAAATAAAGTTGCACAAAAAGAGCATGTGTAAAGTGGCTTTAAGAAACACAAGCAACATTAGTAATGACATCCACCAAAACACTATATCCCTTAATGGTTCATGAAATAATTTTAAGAGGGCTTGAAATAATACCCTGTCAACAGAAAGTGTTTGGTCAGAGCAACAAGGTGTTACTTTGCCTGGGATTGTGCCCCACCATGTTCCCTTCCAAATCACCCAATATTGCAATGTACCAATATTGCAGAGATCATGGCTCTGTATCTTTTCCAGGCTTTCTTTTCAATTTGAAACTTCTCTAGTTGCATTCATAAATAACAACAACAACTTTATTACCCTTCTCCTAACAGAACAAGTTACAATAAAAAAATTGAAATTATAAAAAATTATAAGTAGGAAGCCAAAGTAAAAAAGATTAATTTAAAAGACAGGTCGGAATCACGAGTAACACACGCAACAAAAAACAAACGAACAAACAGACAATTACAATACAATCAGCTACCTAAACTATCTACCTAACCTATCTAAAACCATAACTTAAACTTAGTCCTTAATGCAGCAGATAAATCAAAAGAAAGAAGACACATTGTCACATTGAAAAAGAGAAATATTTGATATTGAAAACCGTAGTGGAAACAATATGGCAAAGCTTAAAGTACTGCTATGATCAAATTTTTACCCCTTGATTTTTTAAGTTTATCACATAGAATTCTGGGAAAGACTGAAAACCCTGTTTTACGTTTGTAAATATCTACATTGGTTCCAGAGATATTTAAGTTTGAAAAATGTTTAAAATATTCAAACGAGATGACTGATGATGTCACAGTGTCAACCCAATATAACATCAACTATAGAAATAGAGCTATCTCAGTCAATTTGCAGCAGAGGCCATTGAAACTTGGTAGGCTGATAGTTCTTAAGGCATTACACCTATGGCTTTAAAAAATTTGGTTCCCATGACAGCTCGCTCCTTTCCAGTCCCCCCCAACCTGATTTCAATATTTTAGTGATTTTCAGCTTGAAAAACATTTAACAAGGCTGCAAACTCTACCTAACATATTCACATGCTTGCTGGATCATGAAGCTGAGGTACCATTGGCAAATATCAAAATAGAATTCTAAAGGTTGCCAGAAAAGCCCTTAAAATTAGGGAGGTCTGTACCCCAGTATGTTGCCTTGGTAACAATACTGGTAGACTCATATTGTGAAGCATATCTAGTAGAATCTTACTGCAAAGAATCAAGCATTTCTGATTTAATGTTAATGTTATTATTTTCGTTCACTGTCTTTAACGTTTCTGGCGTGTTCAGTTTCTTACCGACTACAAATTGTAATATATATATATATATATATATATATATATATATATATATATATATATATATATATATATATACTAACTGGCAACCTGGCATTTTTAACTGTCTCAGGTTATTTCAGGTTGTCAGTTACCCTTATTTTTGTTTAAAATAAGGGATAAATAAAGCTGTTGTTGTTGCTGTTGTTGTTGACAAATTGGCTTGGGTGGCTACCACCCTTTCACAACAAAATGAAGATCCTAGTATTCCATGCCAGACATCGGCCTGCTCCCTTCCTGGACTGTCTGTAAGTAGTTAGGGCTGAACTCAAGCCCACTGATCATGCAAGGAATATTGGAGTGATCTTTGTCTCCATTCTTAGTTTTGATAAACACATCGCGCAAATCTGCTTTTTATTCAATTAGGTTAATTTCAAAAATTAGAAAGTTTCTTAGTATGGAAACTGCTAAGACTTTGGTACACGCTTTTGTTACTTCTAAGTTGGATAATTGTAACACACTCCTGTATGGCCTTCCCAATTATAAGATCCAGCGCCTGCAGTATGTGCTGAACTCTGCTGCTAGGCTTGTTACATTTTCTAGGAAGCATGACCACGTCTCTCCCGTACTAATGGAGCTCCATTGGTTGCCATTTGAACAACGCTTAGAGTTTAAGATCTTGTTATATACATATAAATTAGTGAATGGTATTGCACCTGTTTATCTTCAGGAACTGTTAGACCTTTATAGACCTGGCCGTAGCCTTAGATCAGAAAAAATGCAGCTTCTGAAGACAGAACATTTTAATTTAAAATCTTATGGGCTCAGGGCTTTTTAAGCGGCCGTCGCTTAGCGACGAGCCACTTCTAGTAATACCCATTTTTTTTTTGTGGTTATTTTTCGTCGTGGTGTCCGTCGAGAGGCCCGTGCTCCTCTCGGCCAGAGGAAGAAACATTTACGTAAAGTAAAGAAATAAGTTTTCTAATAACGGCGCTCGGAGTTGAACTAGCGATCTTCAATTGTCAACCTCGGTCCCTTATCCGATTGCGCTATCCGATTGCGCTAATGAGACATATCTTACGGTAACTAGAGAATTTTGTAGTAAATAAAGTCATTACGTCGGTCACGCATCGTCTCTTTAAAAGCCGTTCAATGCTCAAGGGTTACAGAGGAAAGAAATATTCTGTCAGAATTGAATTACTCCGATGTACATCCAGTAGGAAAGGAATTTATTCGAAAGCGTTTATTTTGAGCAGTATTTCACAACACCGATGACTTAACTAAAGCTATTCAGAAGACCGCAAATGTTTTTAAACTGAACTTGTAGATTTTGGTGGCATTAAAATACAGGGGTCAGAGTTCGGAAATGGCGAAATCCTTTCAAAAAGAACTGTTTAGTCAGAATTATAGGAAATGAATTTATTTGAGCGTTCCTTGAAGATAAACAAATATTGACCGAGTTAGTGATGGTGCAATACCGGAAGTGAAATCAACCAACACAGCTCTTTTGCGTGGCGTTGTTTGGACATAGCTTAGTAGTATATCGGTTATCGTCGAGAAGCTGGTCAACGGATTGAAGATGCAGATTTATACCAAATTCTTTGCTTTCTTTGAAATTGTCAAACAAATCGAAGTGCCAGTGTTCTGTCAAGCTTCAGCTGGCCTTAGTTTCTCGCATAGCGAATATCCATAGAATCGGTTCACCACTTTTTCGTGTTAAATTGCAAAATAGGTTTACAGGTTAAGCGTTGACAAAAGAAAAAAGAAAAACAAGTGAAAAGGATTAGAAAAAAAAAGAGGTCAAAGAAAAAAACTTGACCCTGTTGGGGCTTGAACCACCAACTCTAAGCTACCATTACAGTAACCCACTTGGCCACCAAAACCTTCTCTAAACGCGTGATCGAATTTTAAATTCTTTATCATTCGGAGTCATGAATTGTCTGTCATGCCAACTGAAAGGTGACAAAAATTAAATTACGATCAACTTGAACTTATCCTGTGCATTAATCCGGTTCGGATGGTCAAAAAGGCCGCTTCAAAATTCTCGAAGAATTTCTTGTTCTATATGTGCCCCTCGGCTCTGGAATGCCCTTCCACTGGAGCTGGTGCAATTCCTTAGGTAGTCTTCAGAAAGCCCAGAAGGCATTCCTTTTTAAGAAAGGCTTATTATTGAAACAATTTAAGACAAATTATGACGGAATTTTTAGATTTTTAATTGTACTTTTTATAGTTAATTTTGATTTTTTACTCTGCAATTCCGTAGATTTTTAATTGTATTTTGAGTTTTGACAATTACTGTAAAGCGCTTGTGGAATTTTTGGGATAAGCACTATATCAATATATTATTATTATTATTATTATTATTATTATTATTATTATGAGGATTTTTTATCACACCATTTGTTGTATTGGTGGTCATGTATTCCTAGATCATCAGGCTATTTACTAGCCTTATGATTATAATAATGATAATTATTATTATTATCTTTTTTCATCATATTTGATCAAAATTCGGTTGAGTATATGACATCATCACTTGGCTAATTTGCTTATTATAAAAACTTGAATATGTCTGGAACAAAAAGAGATATTTGAAAATAATAAACAGCATTCTTCTTGTGGAGACTACTTGTTTATATTTTAAAATGGCTTAGATAGGACAGATGTGAATTTCGTCATAGTAGCACTTATAAAATAATCTTCAAATTACATGACAAAAGCAGAATCAGAATTAATATTTACTTAGCAGACCATCTTTAACATTTTCTTTAAATTTTTTAAGGAACTATGATTTCATACTTTTCCCAAATAAATGCAGTCATTTTCTAAATATATTTAACTTCTCAAACCATAGGATTAATCACCGATTTGAAGGTGGTGTTCCATATTTGCTAAGAAAATAACCTTTAATTGTTGATAACTGACTGTGCTGAATGTTAATTTGGCAGCAGAACAGTCAATGATTGTAAAGTCCTTGTCAATCTTAAATTATCCACAGTAAATACTCGGGCCTGTGGGGAGCAGGGTTGGCGTAGTGGTGAGAGCGCTCGCCTTCCACCAATGTGGCCCGGGTTCGATTCCCGGACTCGTTGTCATAAGTGGGCTGAGTTTGTTGGTTCTCTACTCTGCTCCGAGAGGTTTTTCTCCGGGTACTCCGGTTTTCTCCTCTCCCCAAAAACCAACATTTGATTTGATTTGATTTCATTTGATTTGAGTTGAGTTGATTTAATTTAACTTTATTTGTTTCTGTATTTGCTCGGCCGCAGTAGCCTTTGTGCTATAAATACTACCGAGGGTAAATAAAGGTTATTATTATTATTATTTCAGTCGTTTTATTCCCTGTGCAGCAAAATGCACAATACAATTAAGTTCCGTTGTTTTGATTGGCCAATGAGCAATAGCAGGCACATGGCGGTGTGTTCATTGGTTAAAGCAAACCACATAGTCCAAAGGTCAAAAGGCTAACATCACGCGGCAGTTGTTTTGAAGTTATGAAGCTAGATATTTTCATACAGAACAGTCTCACCATGTGAAAAAGTTTGCCAAGTTTAAGATAAGGTTGGAAGCCTCGCACGGCAGTGCTCATCAGCTAATCGATCTGAAAGATATCACAACTCGAATTTGAATGCTGTGGAGGTGGCAGTGGCAAAAATCGCAAATTTGTTGTTTTTGTAATGTGATACTTTCCTTTTAATACGTGACCGTAAGGGAACACTCAAGGTTAAACAATTCACTTCAACTGCCTGAACAAATTTTCCTGCACATATCTTTGTAAAGTTTTGAAGCTAGATTTTAATACAGTGAAGTTTATATTATGAAAGGTGTTCGTCATCGTGGTTTCAAATGATAGCTGAGTTAATCTTTTGTCTCACGATTGAGGCACAAAGATTTGGATTGCGACGTTTCGACCGCTATACTGCTGGTCTGCATCAGGCGATGGTGTCGCCTGGTTGCATGTGAGTATAAGAAGCACCGTGGTTGGTCGTGATTTGTGCGTTTCGATCCTCGCTTAGGCTGTTGTTGAGTGGAGAATTTCGATCCTTGTCGTTCAGACTAGAAATTGTTCCCTCAGCGGTCAGCTTTGGTACTGATCGGCAGTTGTGTTGTCTGATCGTGGGCATCTACGTTTCAGGAATTTCAATTCCACTGTCCCTGTTAATGTTGTTAGGGTGAAGTCTTATGTGAATAGCCTCTTTAACCCTACGGGTGTACCAATGTGGGTCTCGGTCAATAAATTTAACTTCGTCCCAGAGCGGTAATGTCCGGTCACGTTGCTATGTTCTGAAACGGCAGAGGATTGGGTTCGAGCAAGCCGTATGTCCGTATCATGTTCCTTAATCCGTTCATGCATAGATCTTCCCGTCTCTCCAATATAAACCTTACCACATTCGCAGGGAATCTTGTAGACTACTCCGTCTTGTTTTATTGAGCGAGACCCACATTGGTACACCCATAGAGTTAAAGAGGCTATTCACATAAGACTTCACCCTAACAACATTAACAGGGACAGTAGAATTGAAATTCCTGAAGGGTGGATGCTCACGATCAGACTACACAACAGCCGATCAGTACCAAAGCGGACCGCTGAGGGAACAATTTCTAGTCTGAACGACAAGAATCGAAAGAATCGAAGAATCGAAATCCTCCAATCAACAACAGCCTAAGCGAGGATTGAAACGCACCAATCACGACCAGCCACGGTGCTTCTTATTCTCACACGCAACCAGTCGACACCATCGCCTGATGAAGACCAGCAGTATAGCAGTCGAAACATCGCGATCCACATCTTTGTGACTCAATCGTGAGACAAAAGATTAACTCAGCTATCACAGTGAAGTTTGTTCGCGTGAAAAGGTTTGCCGAGTTTAAGAAAAGGTTTTAAACCTCGCATGTGAGGTGCTTATCAGCTAATTGATCTAAAAGATATCACAACTCGAATCCGAACGCTGTGACAGTTCTATATTTAGAAAAATTGCAAATTTGTTGTTTTTGTAATGTGATACTTTCCATTTAATACGTGACCGTAAGTGAACACTCAAGGTCAAACAATTCACTTCGACCGCCTGAACAAATTTTCCTGCACACATCTTTGTAAAGTTTTGAAGCTAGATTTTAAAGGTTTGCCGAGTTTAAGAAAAGGTTGGAAGCCTCATACGTGCTGAGCTTTGGCGGCTGATCGATTCGAACCCTGCGACAGTTCTATATTTAGAGACAAGTTTGCAAATTTTTGGTTTTCACTTGATGTCAGATAAAAGCTAAAATTAAAATTTAGAGTTTTTACCTTCATTATTATTCTTGTTATCAATGGTTGAGCTGCACCATTTAAGGCATATATGCTGATAGTGTTCTATGGATATTCACTACAAACGAAAAGACTCGGACATCATGATGAGCGCGATGTGTCCGATGCGAGAAGGACAGACTTCTCTCCGCTCTCTTTCTTTTGTTTAGCATCAAATTAGGGATACACACTGTATTTTTGCAGGCCCGAGTTTAGGCTAATTGTAGCCTCTTGTTTTAAGTTGACAAAATACTGAATAAAAAATAAATAATGAAATAGCAAACTTGAGAAGGGGAAAGGGAAGGCAGTCAGGTTTGACAGAACATTGAATACTCATAAATAAAAGGCTTTGTAGGAATTAGCTTTGACTGCATTGGTTGGCAAGGAGTGGAATG
>JAEMWC010000159.1:655000-752500 GCA_016490735.1 Pachyseris speciosa
GGAGCTCGCTCGTTAGTGAAGAAACTTGAAATATGGCGGTCGGAGTGTCGGAAGCCACACAAACTAAAGTGGAGTTTAACGCAGCTAGATATGAGGTTTGCGAGACTTTTGGATTACAGAAATTCCACGAAGAGCAACAAAAGGCCATAGCTTTGTTTTTTGATGGAAAGACTGTCCGTGTTTCATTGCCAACTGGCTATGGAAAAGCTATTAAATTTCAGGCGATGCCAGCTAGTGATCGCATCGCTTCTTTGGAAGAAACCGTGTACTATTTTCATCGTGTCACTTCTGACAGCGCTCATGGAAGATCAGGTCCAACATTTGAATGATCTGGGATTGAAAACGATCGCGCTAGCCAAAGATTCGGAAGATCATATCATCGAACGAGTCATGACTGGTGAATATTAGCACGTGTATGAGTAACGAAACGGTAATGAAGGGACGTTGTTCAAATTTACGCTTTCTGATAGCGGTTCCTTCGGCTGGAAAACAAGGCTAACTTTCTCCAAACTTGCTACGTAATTATTTCTAATAAATTTGTCCGCCAACAAATTTAAGCTGATAGCACGCTTATGTAAACGAAGAATTTGCGAGAGCGATGTTTACATCAAAGATTGTTTTCTTGCTTTTGACCAAAAATCGCTCGTAATCCTTTGACTTTTGTCTAAGCGTGTAAACATACGCACTTCCGCAGAAAATAAAATTTATTTACATAACTTGCATGAATTACTGTGACGTCACATAACACGATTGGTTTCAAGTTTTCGTAGACGTTCCCTCCTCCCGTTTTTCCTCGGGGGTTGGGTACGGCTACACGTAGGCTAATTTTTGGCAAGTAGGTCTTTTTGATCGTGCTCTTTCTGAATATCCGAACAAATCCCATAATTTCACAAATTTAGTTTTTATGACGTCATCACTTTAGTACTCTATAGCAGTAAGGTTTTTAATGCAATTTTTCAGAATGGTTCACGTGTTAGCCTCCCAGGATGCATTAGGAGTGTAACTGTAAATGGAAAAGACATTGGTCCTCCCCAACTGGCCACAAGGTGCAAGATTGCTACCAGGACAGCCCCGAGTCTGGAGTTAGCTTTGAGCATGGTGGGGGCTCTCTGAAAGTTGGTGAGTCCGCTTGTTAAAAGGTATCTGCAAAGATTTACCACACTCTAGTGGATTTTGCATTAAACACCAGTTTATCAAAAGTAAGCTCTTCAACGGTGTGGCAAAGGTATCACTTAAACCAGATTTAGATGTCACTTTTAACTTTACTATTTTATTATGCTCACTCCAGCTATTTTTATCGAAATTTTTCAAGAAGGAAATAATTTCGCTGGTACCAGACCAGGGCACAGGAACACCAGTACTGTGTACTGTGTACTTTTTTTTTAAAATTATAATTCAGTGCTACATCTTATTTTATTCATCAGGAAAGAAATACAAAGTGGGACAGAGTCAGGAAATTTCGCTGGAAATAAAACCAACATCAAATACTGGGCTTCTGTTATCATCTTCAAGTGATAAGGACTACATTGTGTTGGAGATGAATCGCGGAAATGTGAGTAGTAATGAACGTTGTGTGATTACCAATATAACAGATGTAAGTATAAATCTACTAGCGTTCTATCATGAATGCCGTTCTCTGATTGGCTGCGCTACTCGCTATCTATTCTGTGATAGATAGTAGCGGTTGTAAACAAAATGGCGGCCACTTCTTCGCATTTTCAAAGTGTCTGCTTGGAGGCTTAAGATAATTCATCTGTTCAATTTTGAACGACTAGTAGATTCATACTAAAACAATTAGATTATTCGCTCTCGATTTCTATGCGTGGTAGTTGATTCGGGCTGAGCCCTCATCAGCTATCATGCAATAGAAATCTCGAGCTCATAATCTAATTGTTAAATATAACATCAGCACTGGTATTTACCCCTTGGAATGCCAGTGTCATAACTCCGTTCTCCACAGTCCAAATGCATGATTTTCATATATTCATTCTCGCAAAATTTGTTTGCCAAATGTTGTATAGTCAAACACCTGTCTATTTGCCTTGGTCCCTGCAAAATTGCCATATGTTTCCTTTAAAAAAGAACTTCTTTAATACCCACTCTCTGTAATTCGGAAAACGGACAATAAAATTAGGCTATTGAGGGCAATTTCATATTGTTACAGCCACTTTAATATTGACAGCTGCAAAATACACGTCGTTTAGTGAGGCTATGGTTGAACTTATGCATGTGTCCAACATTTAAACTCTCAAGTTGAATCGAAATTTGTTGGCGAACTCTGCGAAGTTATCTCAAAACGTAGTCGTTGTTTATTAAAACGAAATTGGAAAGAAGTGGTAGAATAACATCACAGACTTTGTTAAAGCCAGTTAAGCAGGACAAACTCCGTGCCCTCATGTGCATATACTGCTAGATGTTAATTTGCGATATATCGTATACTCTACTTCACTGAGTGAGACAATAGGGCCGTTTATACGAGAGCAAATAAGCCGCGGCTTACTCTGGCCACGGCTTACATAAGGCGCGAACGCTCCGTATAAATGGTACAAAATCTACGTTCACGGCTTTCTCAAGCTGCGGCTTATCCTGGCCTAGGAGTTTTTACTCGTATACATGGTTCCTTTCGCGTCTTATGTAAGCCGCGGCTTATTTTCTCTCGTATAAACGGCCCTCATGTGCTTTGGTTGTGTTAAAACATTCCAGTTGTATAAGAATGATATGAGGCGATAGAATTGATGTACGGTAAACAAACGATCAAGAAACTGTGAATTAAATTTGATTGATGTCAGATGCTTTACAAGATTTTGAGTTATTTATTGCTAAAGGTGGTTTGTTTGTCAGAACTGGGACTGTAAAAATGGTTTCATACTCATTACCTCCTTAATCCAGATACCTCTCAAATACGGACACTCGGCTCCGCCCCTTCAGTGTATTGATCTCTTAACAAATTCTCCTAACTAAGACCATATAAATATATGCAGAGCAGTGAGGAGAAAATGAACATTAGCACAGCCTGAAATGGTTTAGCTGATGGGGGAACTTTAGGTATTGGGAGAAGTCCTCACCAGAACTTTTTACTGTGGTGGTAGCTCAACTCGATAATGGATTCCATGACTGGATAAAGTGAGGGAGATGAATTTCACCATTGTTTGTTTGTTTGTTATTTCAGGTCATCTTCCGTGCAGAGAATGGTGGTGGTCAGCTGGTTGTAGAATATCCCGCTGAGGATCCACCGGCGCTTTGTGATGGCAAATGGCACAAGATTCAAGCATGGAAACATTATAATTATGTGCGATTGAAAGTCGATGATAGACCTGAACTTGAGGGAGGTGGCAAAGGCACCCAGACTAATGCCAATATCTACGATCCTCTATATGCTGGAGGTCTGCCAGGTAACATTCAGTTTGCACCCCTCACTGGTCGATCCAAGGTGGACAGGGTGGGGGGCCACCGAGGCCTTTTGCGCAACAAGTTATGTTGTCGAGTCGACAATAATTTTGTCCACTTGTACGACTCGATAACGTTTCGAAACGAGCCCTTGAGTGAAAAAATGAGATGCATTTTCCACTCGACAACTCTATGTCAAGTCGACACAAGTTGACCACTTGTACGAGTTGTAAAACGTATTTTTTTCCACTCGTATCAGTATTGGATATGACTGTGTTGTTGACACCAGACTTAAATCATATAATAAATGTATATTGTATGTAATATATATATATTGGTATTTATTAATATTAATAATGATGATAGCTGATGAACTGTTTTGTATTGTGCATTCAACTGTAGTGGTTTAACCGCCGACCAACCCCAGTGGGTAGAGCACCCGACTACCGTGCGCGAGGTTGCCAGTTCAAACCCCAGCCGGACCAACATTCAGAGTCTTAAAATAACTGAGGAGAGAGTGCTGCCTTTGTAATGCTTAGACTTTCTAGTCGGATAAGGACGATAAACCTTAGGCCCCTTCTCACAACTCTTCATCATTGATTCTGTGGGATGTTAAGGGAACGTAGTTCCCAGTGTGGTGGTCTATCTCATCTGCTGGTTAAATGCTCGGAGATGCATAAGCTGCTCTAAAAGCTGCTCTAAAATCCGAGTGTAAATAAAGTATATATGTATAGGTATATATATGTAGTGGTGGCATGCTGGCAGTTTACTGCTAATTGTTGAGAGCATAAATGTATCTTTTTAGTTCTTAAGCCTTAGCCAAACGGACTCGCAAGTAGCCGCAAGTTGAACTTGCGTCCAGACTTGCGTTGGGTGGCCAAACGGAATCGCAAGTTTCCTCCCAAGTACACGCAAGTCGCAAAAAAACCCATTTCGTTGGTTAATAGGTTGCTAAAACAACGAATGGACGTCACTGAACTTGCGTTGACTTGGGTTGGGCGGCTAAACGGTGAAAAACTTGCGTCGACTTGCGTGCAAATTTGATCTCGACCAAAGCGAGCGCAAGTCAACGCAAGTGCACGCAAGTCCTGGCCAAACGGAGTCGCAAGTAGACCCAAGTTTTCAACTTGCGTCTACTTGCGAGTCCCTTTGGCCAAAGCTTGAGCATTGTTGCCTGATTTTCTTTTGCAGCGGACGTGGTGGGGAAAGGCGTGACAGTCAATGAAAGCTACACGGGGTGCATGCGTAACCTAGTGTCCAGGTCACCTGGTGGAAGCCCTCAGGAACTGTCTTTGACAACTCCCCTGATGATGACTGGTAATGTGTTCTTGGGTGGATGTCCCTACAAGTGACCCACTGCAACACTTCCCAATTAGCGATTTTGTCACAACCAAATGTGAAATGCCATGGAGCCTGCTTTAATTCTCCTGAGTAGCAACTATTAAGCGTTATAGTTTTTGCAGCTGTAGAGCTAAGTATATTTTGCAGTAAAATGTATTTCAGCATTTGTCTTGACTTGGTTTTCTTGCTGTCAACTAAAGTCGTTCGATGCGTTCTATCCTATTGTTGCGGGACAGATTTAGAAAGATGTGGCTTCTCAGGATCACTTCAGTTTATTCAGCGTCAGGCTTCTACCCTCTGCCGTTGCCGGCAGACAACTCCTTTAACCTACACAAAACTAGCGATTAAGTACGCTCGCTCTGAGCTCTGATTGGTCGATTGCTCGTTTCCTTTGTAGAACAATAGACAAAGACTATACAAACTTGAATGCGTGCCTCGATTGTTGAACTAGAATAAGTTGATCAAGCTTATTGCAACCAACTTTAGAAGGTTCAGTTTAGTAGGTACGTTTGAGACTGTAAAGCTACTGTGCCGAATTCAACCATGGCTAGCAACAGAGCTTGGAAATTACACATGGACGTGATCCTAAATTTATCAGCAAGGCATGCAGAAAAGCTTGTGGTATTACTTGCGGTAAATACTTCGGCTAAGCTTAATTCAAGTTAATTAAAATGTTTGACAACCTAACAGCGGCGGAAACCAAAGTTTCCGCGGCCCTTTACGCGAGAAAGCTGTTGCCGCAGATAACCATGCTCACATGGACAAACTTACAATCTTGCCGGAACAACACCTACAAGTTATTGTGCTTTTAACGACAACGGCGGAAATTCTACTTTTGCCCAAAACAACTTACTCGTGGGAAAGTTACATCAATAGGTTGTTTGTTTGATTATTGATAAATGTAATTAAATATATTGTGGCAAATGTTGTAGAATATACTTCAACACTATTTTAGTATAAATCTACTAGCGTTCTGTCACGAATGCCGTTCTCTTTTAGGCTACGCTACTCGCTATTTTGTGATAGATAGTGAGTAGCGGTTGTCAACAAAATGGCACCCACTTCGCGTTTTCGAAATGTCTGCGAGGAGGTTTTAGACAATTTGTTTAGTTTTGAACGACTAGTAGATTTATACTAAAACAATTAGATTATTCACTCTCGATTTCTATGCGTGATAGCTGATTCGGGCTGCGCCCCCATCAGCTATCACGCGATAGAAATCGAGAGCGAATAATCTAATTGTTAAATAGATATTGAGTAGCGGTTGTCAACAAAATGGTGGCCGCTTCTTCGCGTTTTCGAAGTGTCTGCGAGGAGTATTTAGATTTATACTAAAACAATTAGATTATTCGCTCTCGATATTACTATGCGTGATAACTGATTCGGGCTGCGCCGTCATCAGCTATCATGGGTAGCGGTTTTCAGCCCGCTTCTTCGCAGTTTCGAAGTGTCTGCGAGGAGGATTTAGATAATTTACTTGTTTAGCTTTGAACGACTACAAGCTTTATACCAAAACTATAAAATTATTACTCGGGCTGTGCGCGTCTCGCGCGGCGCCCGGATCTAATATTACCGACGGTTCTTCTTTTTCGTCGTCGAGTATCATCCACAAAGTGCACTTCCGGCGTTTCTGCGCAAGCGCTAACTATTTTTAACAGAGTGATGCCTGTTGTCACGTATCGGAAAATGTCGATTCACCTTGTGTCTTTTGAAGTCTGAACAAACAATATGTTAAGAGAAGTGTCTATGCGAATGATTGCAAGTTCAACGGCGAGAAGAAAGTTTTGAACATGAGTAAACTTAACTCCAGATGGACTGCCGTGTTTCCTCGTGTCTGCTTCAGTAGACTGCGAGTAGTCTCTAATATTGGCGATGGATTGTGGAGCGGGCGAAAGACACGTGCGCGCGCGAAGTTGCGAGGAGACGCGACGCGAGGGTAGCGCCAAAAATTAGAGACTACAGACAAAGGGAGTTTGACCTTTCACGGCCGAGTGATTTGGAAGTATAAATCTCACATCAACAGCAAGAATGATACTTGTTGTCACGTATCGGAAAACGTCGATTCACCTTGTGTCTTTGAAGTCTGAACAGCTAATATGTTAAGAGAAGTGTCTATACGAATGTTTGCAAGTTCAACAGCGAGAAGAAAGCTTTTAACATACCAAAATTTAACTCCAGATGGACTGCCGTGTTCCCCGTATCCGCTCCATTGAGATGAACATTTTGTTGAATAACTCAAGTACGGGATATCACACACCCCTGAGACTTTGACAGGTAGTTAATTTACTATTTTGCCACAATATCTCAATTTCTGGACTTTAATTTTTGAATGATAAGCGATTAGTTTTTACAAATGTACTAGCGTCCAGAAACGTTCCTTTCTTGTGTTTCAAATGACCCTGGATTGACGTATTTGTAAACAGTTTCACTCTGCTAATTAATTTTCTACTCACATTTCACCGAGACTCCATTCACATTTATGCGAAAAAATCCTACATCGTTCGATAAGCGTTTCCTTTCTCAAACAATTATCCATCGAAGCGAAAACAAGTGTGCTTAGTTTTTTTTTGGAATCAATACACTATTTTTATCACCTTGCATAATGATAAACCTCTGTGGCCTAAAGGTCATTGTTCCTGCCTGTGACGCAACTAACCCGGGTTCGATGTCTTTTAGTGGTATATATCACGGGCTTTATTTTTTCTGTTTCTCTTTTTCTTGTTCTTTTAGAAATATTTTTTACAAGTGTTATAATTATTGTTCTCAATGGTTGAGCTGTATTTTAGAGGAATATATGTTGATAGGGGTCTAAAGAAATAGACTCCAACACAAGCTAAACACGGCAATGCGTCCGATGTAAGAAAGACAGACTTCCCTCTATTCTTTTGTTTAGCACTAAGTTAGGGATACAATACTGTTTTTTGCAAGCCCGAGTTTAGGCTAATTGTAGCCTCTTGTTCGCTCTCGATTTCTATCGCGGGCATATACTTCATGTGAGAATTACATATATGCATCCGTAGTACATTTATTCATATGCAAGACTATCAATCTACAGTGGAACAACTATCTACACTGTCTACAGTAGGAACAGCTATCTACACTGTCTACAGTAGGAACAACTATCTACACTGTCTACAGTAGGAACAGCTATCTACATTGTCCACAGTAGGAACAGCTATCTACACTGTCTACAGTAGGAACAGCTATCTACACTGTCTACAGTAGGAACAACTATCTACACTGTCTACAGTAGGAACAACTATCTACACTGTCTACAGTAGGAACAGCTATCTACACTGTCTACAGTAGAAACAGCTATCTACACTGTCTACAGTGGGAACAGCTATCTTCACTGTCTACAGTAGGAACAACTATCTACATTGTCCACAGTAGGAACAACTATCTACACTGTCTACAGTAGGAACAGCTATCTACACTGTCTACAGTAGGAACAACTATCTACATTGTCTACGGTGGGAACAGCTATCTACACTGTCTACAGTAGGAACAACTATCTACACTGTCTACAGTAGGAACAGCTACCTACATTGTCTACAGTGGGAACAGGTATCTACACTGTCTACAGTAGGAACAACTATCTACACTGTCTACAGTAGGAACAGCTATCTACACTGTCTACAGTGGGAACAGCTATCTACACTGTCTACGGTGGGAACTGCTATCTACACTGTCTACAGTAGGAACAACTATCTACACTGTCTACAGTAGGAACAGCTATCTACATTGTCTACAGTGGGAACAGGTATCTACACTGTCTACAGTAGGAACAACTATCTACACTGTCTACAGTAGGAACAGCTATCTACACTGTCTACAGTAGGAACAACTATCTACACTGTCTACAGTGGGAACAGCTATCTACACTGTCTACAGTAGGAACAACTATCTACACTGTCTACAGTAGGAACAGCTATCTACAATGTCTACAGTAGGAACAGCTATCTACATTGTCCACAGTAGGAACAACTATCTACACTGTATACAGTAGGAACAACTATTTACACTGTCTACAGTAGGAACAGCTATCTACACTGTCTACAGTAGGAACAACTATCTTCACTGTCTACAGTAGGAACAACTATCTACATTGTCCACAGTAGGAACAACTATCTACACTGTCTACAGTGGGAACAGCTATCTATACTGTCTACAGTGGGAACAGCTATCTACACTGTCTACAGTAGGAACAACTATCTACACTGTCTACAGTAGGAACAGCTATCTACACTGTCTACAGTAGGAACAACTATCTACATTGTCTACAGTGGGAACAGCTATCTACACTGTCTACGGTGGGAACAGCTATCTACACTGTCTACAGTAGGAACAACTATCTACACTGTCTACAGTAGGAACAGCTATCTACATTGTCTACAGTGGGAACAGGTATCTACACTGTCTACAGTAGGAACAACTATCTTCACTGTCTACAGTAGGAACAACTATCTACATTGTCCACAGTGGGAACAACTATCTACACTGTCTACAGTAGGAACAGCTATCTACACTGTCTAAAGTAGGAACAACTATCTACATTGTCTACAGTGGGAACAGCTATCTACACTGTCTACAGTAGGAACAGCTATCTACACTGTCTACAGTAGGAACAACTATCTACATTGTCTACAGTGGGAACAGCTATCTACACTGTCTACGGTGGGAACAGCTATCTACACTATCTACAGTAGGAACAACTATCTACACTGTCTACAGTAGGAACAGCTATCTACATTGTCTACAGTGGGAACAGGTATCTACACTGTCTACAGTAGGAACAACTATCTTCACTGTCTACAGTAGGAACAACTATCTACATTGTCCACAGTAGGAACAACTATCTACACTGTCTACAGTAGGAACAGCTATCTACACTGTCTACAGTAGGAACAACTATCTACATTGTCTACAGTGGGAACAGCTATCTACACTGTCTACAGTGGGAACAGCTATCTACACTGTCTACAGTGGGAACAGCTATCTACACTGTCTACAGTGGGAACAGCTATCTACACTGTCTACAGTAGGAACATCTATCTACACTGTCTACAGTAGGAACAGCTATCTACACTGTCTACAGTGGGAACAGCTATCTACACTGTCTACGGTGGGAACAGCTATCTACACTGTCTACAGTAGGAACAACTATCTACACTGTCTACAGTAGGAACAGCTATCTACATTGTCTACAGTGGGAACAGCTATCTACATTGTCTACAGTAGGAACAACTATCTACACTGTCTACAGTAGGAACAGCTATCTACACTGTCTACAGTAGGAACAACTATCTACACTGTCTACAGTGGGAACAGCTATCTACACTGTCTACAGTAGGAACAACTATCTTCACTGTCTACAGTAGGAACAACTATCTACATTGTCCACAGTAGGAACAACTATCTACACTGTCTACAGTAGGAACAGCTATCTACACTGTCTACAGTAGGAACAACTATCTACATTGTCTACGGTGGGAACAGCTATCTACACTGTCTACAGTAGGAACAGCTACCTACATTGTCTACAGTGGGAACAGGTATCTACACTGTCTACAGTAGGATGAACTATCTACACTGTCTACAGTAGGAACAGCTATCTACACTGTCTACAGTGGGAACAGCTATCTACACTGTCTACGGTGGGAACTGCTATCTACACTGTCTACAGTAGGAACAACTACCTACACTGTCTACAGTAGGAACAGCTATCTACATTGTCTACAGTGGGAACAGGTATCTACACTGTCTACAGTAGGAACAACTATCTACACTGTCTACAGTAGGAACAGCTATCTACACTGTCTACAGTAGGAACAACTATCTACACTGTCTACAGTGGGAACAGCTATCTACACTGTCTACAGTAGGAACAACTATCTACATTGTCTACAGTGGGAACAGCTATCTACACTGTCTACGGTGGGAACAGCTATCTACACTGTCTACAGTAGGAACAACTATCTACACTGTCTACAGTAGGAACAGCTATCTACATTGTCTACAGTGGGAACAGGTATCTACACTGTCTACAGTAGGAACAACTATCTTCACTGTCTACAGTAGGAACAACTATCTACATTGTCCACAGTAGGAACAACTATCTACACTGTCTACAGTAGGAACAGCTATCTACACTGTCTACAGTAGGAACAACTATCTACATTGTCTACAGTGGGAACAGCTATCTACACTGTCTACAGTGGGGACAGCTATCTACACTGTGTACAGTGGGAACAGCTATCTACACTGTCTACAGTGGGAACAGCTATCTACACTGTCTACAGTGGGAACAGCTATCTACACTGTTTACAGTAGGAATATCTATCTACACTGTCTACAGTAGGAACAGCTATCTACACTGTCTACAGTGGGAACAGCTATCTACACTGTCTACGGTGGGAACAGCTATCTACACTGTCTACAGTAGGAACAACTATCTACACTGTCTACAGTAGGAACAGCTATCTACATTGTCTACAGTGGGAACAGCTATATACATTGTCTACAGTAGGAACAACTATCTACACTGTCTACAGTAGGAACAACTATCTACACTGTCTACAGTAGGAACAGCTATCTACATTGTCTACAGTGGGAACAGCTATCTACATTGTCTACAGTAGGAACAACTATCTACACTGTCTACAGTAGGAACAGCTATCTACACTGTCTACAGTAGGAACAACTATCTACACTGTCTACAGTGGGAACAGCTATCTACACTGTCTACAGTAGGAACAACTATCTTCACTGTCTACAGTAGGAACAACTATCTACATTGTCCACAGTAGGAACAACTATCTACACTGTCTACAGTAGGAACAGCTATCTACACTGTCTACAGTAGGAACAACTATCTACATTGTCTACGGTGGGAACAGCTATCTACACTGTCTACAGTAGGAACAGCTACCTACATTGTCTACAGTGGGAACAGGTATCTACACTGTCTACAGTAGGATGAACTATCTACACTGTCTACAGTAGGAACAGCTATCTACACTGTCTACAGTGGGAACAGCTATCTACACTGTCTACGGTGGGAACTGCTATCTACACTGTCTACAGTAGGAACAACTACCTACACTGTCTACAGTAGGAACAGCTATCTACATTGTCTACAGTGGGAACAGGTATCTACACTGTCTACAGTAGGAACAACTATCTACACTGTCTACAGTAGGAACAGCTATCTACACTGTCTACAGTAGGAACAACTATCTACACTGTCTACAGTGGGAACAGCTATCTACACTGTCTACAGTAGGAACAACTATCTACATTGTCTACAGTGGGAACAGCTATCTACACTGTCTACGGTGGGAACAGCTATCTACACTGTCTACAGTAGGAACAACTATCTACACTGTCTACAGTAGGAACAGCTATCTACATTGTCTACAGTGGGAACAGGTATCTACACTGTCTACAGTAGGAACAACTATCTTCACTGTCTACAGTAGGAACAACTATCTACATTGTCCACAGTAGGAACAACTATCTACACTGTCTACAGTAGGAACAGCTATCTACACTGTCTACAGTAGGAACAACTATCTACATTGTCTACAGTGGGAACAGCTATCTACACTGTCTACAGTGGGGACAGCTATCTACACTGTGTACAGTGGGAACAGCTATCTACACTGTCTACAGTGGGAACAGCTATCTACACTGTCTACAGTGGGAACAGCTATCTACACTGTTTACAGTAGGAATATCTATCTACACTGTCTACAGTAGGAACAGCTATCTACACTGTCTACAGTGGGAACAGCTATCTACACTGTCTACGGTGGGAACAGCTATCTACACTGTCTACAGTAGGAACAACTATCTACACTGTCTACAGTAGGAACAGCTATCTACATTGTCTACAGTGGGAACAGCTATATACATTGTCTACAGTAGGAACAACTATCTACACTGTCTACAGTAGGAACAACTATCTTCACTGTCTACAGTAGGAACAACTATCTACACTGTCTACAGTAGGAACAGCTATCTACACTGTCTACAGTGGGAACAGCTATCTACACTGTCTACAGTAGGAACAACTATCCACACTGTCTACAGTAGGAACAACTATCTTCACTGTCTACAGTAGGAACAACTATCTTCACTGTCTACAGTAGGAACAACTATCTACACTGTCTACAGTGGGAACAGGTATCTTCACTGTCTACAGTAGGAACAGCTATCTACACTGTCTACAGTAGGAACACCTATCTTCACTGTCTACAGTAGGAACAACTATCTTCACTGTCTACAGTAGGAACAACTATCTTCACTGTCTACAGTAGGAACAACTATCCACACTGTCTACAGTAGGAACAGCTATCTACACTGTCTACAGTAGGAACAACTATCTTCACTGTCTACAGTAGGAACAACTATCTACACTGTCTACAGTGGGAACAGGTATCTTCACTGTCTACAGTGGGAACAGCTATCTACACTGTCTACAGTGGGAACAGCTATCTACACTGTCTACATTAGGAACAACTATCTACACTGTCTACATTAGGAACAACTATCTATACTGTCTACAGTAGGAACAACTATCTACACTGTCTACAGTAGGAACAGCTATCTACGCTGTCTACAGTGGAAGAAGTATGTGGACTGTCTACAGTAGAAACAGCTATCTACACTGTCTACAGTGGGAACAACTATCTACACTGTCTACAGTGGGAACAGCTATCTACACTGTCTACAGTGGGAACAGCTATCTACACTGTCTACAGTAAGAACAACTATCTACACTGTCTACAATAGGAACACTATCTACACTGTCAACAGTTGGAACAACTATCTACACTGTCTACAGTATGAACAACTATCTACACTGTCTACAGTAGGAAGAACTATCTACACCGTCTGCAATAGGGACAGCTATCTACACTGTCTACAGCCCAGTGGGAACAGCTATGTACACTGTCTACCGTTTAACATAGCATGACCTATATAGTGCTGACGGAAATGTAAAGCTGTATTTAAGAAGGATAAAAAAGTCGAAAATGGTGCAGTGCTCTGCGCCCGCACGATTGTAATAAAAGAGGATCTTCCCTTAGGATCTTGCTTTTTCTTGTTTTTTCTTTTTCTTTTCAAGTGCAGAGATAAAATTTATTTGAACATTTTTATCTGTAGGCGTGTTATCAATGGACCTTTAAGATAAAGCGTAGTTTTCATATGTCGGGAAAATCCCAGGCGGCCGGGTATTTCACTGTTTCCCAACCATCCCAGATTATGCCGGTGAATGAAAACTGGAGATCGTAGACATCCCCGATTGTCTGGGGTGCCGCAATGCGTGCCAGATTTCTGCGGTGGTCGGTATCTCGGGATGAATCTGGGACGGTCGGGAAATAGTGAAATTCCCGATGGGATTCGGGATTCTTCCGACATATTAAAACTTGCTGAAGGTTGGAAGCCACTAGATTTGTTTGTGACTGCAATTCATGTCTGAAGCGTACGTAAGACGTAAACAAATTACAGACGAATGTTTGGGGAAATTTAAAAAATTTAGTTCAGGTAGGACCCTCAAATGTTGTTATTAAAATCCTTTGGTTAGAAGCTAAGGTTTACAATTCATAGATTTTTCTGCATTGAAGGTTTTCGTAAGTTTTTTTGAAATCGGACGACGAGTTTGCCTACCGTCAGCGGATGGCTTCCAAAACTCTCAAAACGCCCGCTGTTCCTGTTGCGCGATAAGTGGAGACTGGTGAGCTTTTTTTCCCCCTACAGTTTAATTTGCACGTAGGAAAATGTTTATTTCTGTAAACTGGTCATTTTAGCATTTTGAACTGGCCTTCTACCTTCTACCTTCTACCTTCTACTGTTCTAGTCTACTAGAGTCTAGTAGACTAGAACAGTGCAACATATATTTACATTATTCGACCGCTCGTTGCAACTTTTCCCTTTTATTCCGGCTTATTAACATTCCACCCTGCACTTATGTGCAGCCCCAAAGGGTATGGTTTTTAAGCCGTTTTGGTCTGAAATAAGGTATCGATTTTAACTATGTTGGTCTGATATAGGATATGGTTTGTGCACTTTATTCTTGAATTGAGTATGTTTTCTAGAAGGAGCTACTTCATCATTAGGCGATAAGACCATTAATCACAAAAGCACTTCATAAATTATGTTTACACAAATCGTGTAAGTGGAATAGGTCTGAAATAGGGCAGGGAAAATCGCAGAATTTGGTCTGAAATAGGGTAAGGGTTTCAGGAAGCGGGACGCACACCCTCACCCAATTTTTCACGAAATCATGACACCGGAAGTACTACAAGAAGTTTTGTCACGTAAGTAAAAATCTTTCACTAAACATAATTTCGAAGTTATAAAATTCTAGGTTTAACTCCTCGGATATGTTATGTAATAGTCGTAACTCGGACGACAGGAGGACTGACCTGGATTTTGCGTGAAACAAAGTCGACACACTGTATGAGAGTAAGGAACATTCTTAGTCAATACTTCGCTGGTCATATACATGCAGGAAGTTTATAAAGAGCCGCTTCTCAGCCTTAAAATCAATGCTGTAAAATAACATAGAAAAAACTGACTCCTACTAATTACAAATACAATTAGAGCACGCTTAACGCAACATTTCATTAGAGTCGATAGCTTTTAAGGAATCAAGTAAGTGTTGAGAAAAGGATAAGGAACTCATTTTCTGTATTCTCTTATACTAACGTGCAGGTGTATGCTGTGTCGATCAGTAGTTCTGCTGATTTTACCCTTATGAGCCGTGTTACAACATAACTCTCTACGTATCAATATCTCTAAACAAGTCATGCAAAATGCGTTCCAAAGTACAAGCGTCAGAAGACTTAATCCTAGTTGAGTCCGGTTGTTTTTTTCGCTCGCAAATCTTATTTAACCTTAAATGTTTTCAGCTTGCAGCCACGGAAGAGACACTACACAGAGTATACTCAATGCAGTAACCAAAGGAAAGGGAATTAAATATTTTGAAAATTGACCTTCCATAAAATCAACCTACGCTTACGCCCTATGCCACCTACTTTGTGAAAAATTGACTAACTTTTTTACGTGAGGAGTAAGTTGTTTCACTGAGGTAACCGGGATTATTTCTGTATTCAGTTGATGACAGAATGAAGAAAGTTACTGAGCATCAGAATAATCCTGCAGCACCGGGGAACAGAGCTATCGAACTTAGAGACGTCGACGATTCCCAGGCAAAAGGGCACAGAGCTATCGACCTTGAAGACGTGGACGATTCCCAGGCAACAGGGCACAGAGCTATCGACCTTGAAGACGTCGACTATTTCCAGGCAACAGTGCACAGAACTATCGACCTTGAAGACGTTGGTGATTCCCAGCCGAATGGAGGTCCCAATGGGCACAAAGCTGGTGTTTCCATCATTACTCGGACAAAGCGGAGACGCCCAAACGAAGAGGAACGTCTTGATGGCGAGCTTGGAGAGGCTTTCAAACCCAAAAATAAAAAAAGGGTGGTAAAACTGAGGAAAAATGTGTGAGCAAAAAAAGAGACAGAGATCGAGTGATCACTAATAACTGTTGGCCATACTTTTGTTCAGCGATATCTGTAACTAGTGAAAATTTGTAGAAGAGCTTACTAAAGAATGAAAAATCGCACAAATTAATTTTTGCGACCTCCAGGTAGTTTTATGATGTTTTGTTCTTTAAACCATAACTACTGTTTTGCTTTTACTTAGTACATCCATCGTCCGCTGATAACCATACGCAAAGCCACAACAATTTCAGATTATACATCAAAAGAAGCAATAATGCAACTACGGAAAACTGAAAATGCTGAAACTGATGGCTATACAAAGAAGACAAGAATACAATACCTATAATTATTATAGCATACGAAATGGAGAAAATAATGAGAAAACAAAAATTAATAGTCTGAGATGGTTGATTTCCTTATTGATTAAGTTGTTTGTTGAGTTGCACTAATAGTATTTCCTGATTCAGTGCTTTTACAAAACCCGTGTAAAATAACTGTAGATAAGTAACTACTAGGCCAGTATTAGACGTTCACTGAATTTTTATCTGCCTTTCGAGGCTTTCGGTGACCACCAAACAGATTTTATAACATAACTAAAGAAAAGCGCGCGCTCTGATTGGTTTATTAAACATTTACTATTTGCCCATGGGTGAACGCTGCTGATGATAACACGAAAATTTGGTTTATCAACGGAGTTGATAATGTAAATTGACCACCGTACAGGGATTCGATTAGCTGACGTTTCGAGCGTTAGCCCTTCGTCGGAGCGAATCGAGGAATTGTGGGTTGTGTATGGTTTATATACAGAAAATTAAAAATTGAATGAAAAGCGCTCGTTGATACCGTGGGGATTAAGAGTGCCGATTTGAAAGATCAGTTTTTGCTCGAGATTTTTACGGCTTTCCGTGGTACCTTGATGTAGACATGTGTTGTTTGGAATGGTTAGGGAGATTAAAATGCCGAGCGACAGGTTTGGATGCGTCTTTGTCATCTTTCTCAACATTACGAAGATGTTCTCGGAATCAGTCACCTAGTCGTCTTCCTGTTTCGCCGATGTATAACTTTTTGCATAATGTGCAGGTTATGCAATCGATAACATTTGCCGAGGTACAAGTGAAGCGATCAGTGATCTTAACAGATCGCTTAGGGCCCGATATTTTGTCAGTGTTTTGAATGAAAGGACAAGTTTTGCATCGCAAGCGCGCGCATTTAAAAGTGCCAGGCTGTTCAGTTGTTTTGAATGCGCTTCTAACTAGAAAGTTACCTACATTGAATGGAATGAATGGAATTCTGTCATTCTTTTGCTTTTGTGACGTCTGTAGTGCTGACTGTTGATTCTGCTGGGCGCGGTGATGGCCCGATTGAACCACAGAATCAGGATAGCCACGTTTCTCGAAGAACTGGCACATTTCCTCTGATTTGTTGGAAAAATCAGAGTCTTCACTACATAGACGTCGAAGTCTAAGAAATTGAGAATAGGGAATGGAGTTTTTGACATGAGATGGATGTGAAGATGAATACAACAAATAACTGTGAGAATCGGTGGGTTTGTAGTGCACGCTGGTACATAAACCGTTGCCGCTGATAAAAACTTTGATATCAAGAAAGGCCAGGGAAGTTTCCGAAATTTCCCTGGTATATTTTAGAGCCGGATGAAAGGAATTAACAGCGGTTATAAATTGATTGATTTCCTCCTTGCTAGACGAAATTGCGCCGATGCAGTCGTCAATGTAGCGACCGTAGACTTCAGGTTTAGGACCGTTGTACTGATTGAAGAATTGGTCCTCGACGTACCCTACAAAAAGATTAGCGTAGCTAGGTCTCATTTTTGTGCCCATCGCTCACACCATTAATTTGCTTGTAATAGTTGTCAGCGAAAGAAAAACAGTTAAGTGTTAAAACTAGTTCAGCTAGGCGGAGTAGCGTTTCCGAGCTTGGTTCCTTGACGGTGCGTTGACCGTAAAAATACTTAAGTGCTTGAAGACCACAATTCCTCGATTCGCTCCGACGAAGGGCTAACGCTCGAAACGGCTGCTGATGATAGCTGACGTGTGCGCTAATGTTTATAAACTAATTCGCTTTCCTTTGGGCGAGATTTTACAAAATTTGCATCGTTTCAATCGTCATA
Source organism: Pachyseris speciosa (assembly GCA_016490735.1). Classification (NCBI taxonomy): domain Eukaryota; kingdom Metazoa; phylum Cnidaria; class Anthozoa; order Scleractinia; family Pachyseridae; genus Pachyseris; species Pachyseris speciosa. The sequence continues at coordinate 673,372 of JAEMWC010000159.1, forward strand.
GTGTTTACCGAACTATTAAGCGGTTGCAAATTCTGTGAACGAAGTTTCGTGCTTGTTTTTCTTGGTCATGAAAGACTACATGAACATTTTAGTACAATAAAATGGGACTTTGCTTTCTCTACGATGTTTATGGTATGTTATAAAACAAATGGTAAACGTATCAGCGTGCAGTATTGAGTTCTGGACGCACTTGGGAGGTATGCTAAGCACTCAAGAAGCTAGAGTCACTCTCGGCTACGCCACGGGCGACTCTTACGCTTAGCAATCCCCCGCCTGCATCAATAATTCAATAGTGAACGCCTATCCGTTAACCATTTGTGAAATTTTCATAAAGAAGACTTCTTGTCTTACCAGTGATTTGAAGATCGATGGTTATTTAAGCAATATACGACGCGTTTCTATGGTTTATAGGCTGATAAACCACGCGGGATGTTGGAGGAACTCTCAAAGAATTCTTAAATCACTAGCCGCAGGCGAGTGATTTACGAATTCTTCGACAGTTCTTCCAACATCACAAGTGGTTTGTCAGCCTATAAACTATAGAAACGCGTGGTATATCGCTTTTATATAATAATTCAGAAGACGAGCGAAATTTCCATGAGTTTACTGGCACAATAACCCATAGCTGATTGACCAATCAGAGCGCGTGCAACGATTTGGTTATTATATAAATGGTTATAGTTTTCATCTCATGTATCTTTCTTGCAAAAGGTTCAGTTCTCTTTTGAACTAATTAGTCGCAAACCCCCTCAAATATTGCAGACTGCTAATAAGGACAGATCTTATTTTTTGAGTATCGTACTTGCAGTTGTTATGTACTGTTATGATGTTGCGATGTAACACAAATAAAGAGTGATTGAATGATTGATTGATTGATTGATTGATTGCATTAATTGATTAACTGATTAACTGACTTTTTAAATTAACTAGTCCATCGCTTTATTGACAACCCGGTGATGTGGATATCTGTTTGTAAGTGCAGACAGTGTGGAGCCTGCTGTTCCTACTGTAGACAGTGTACATAGTTGTTCCCACTGTAGACAGTGTAGATAGCTGTTCCTACTGTAGACAGTATAGATAGTTGTTCCTACTGTAAAACAGCGTAGATAGTTGTTCCTACTGTAGACAGTGTAGATAATTTGTTCCCACTGTAGACAGTGTACATAGTTGTTCCCACTATAGACAGTGTAGATAGCTGTTCCTACTGTAGACAGTGTAGATAGTTTTTCCTACTGTAGACAGTGTAGATAGCTGTTCCTACTGTAGACAGTGTAGATAGCTGTTCCTACTGTAGCCAATGTAGATAGCTGTTCCTACTGTAGACAGTGTAGATAGCTGTTCCCACTGTAGACAATGTAGATAGCTGTTCCTACTGTAGACAGTGTAGATAGTTGTTCCTACTGTAGACAGTGTAGATAGTTGTTCCTACTGTAGACAGTATAGATAGCTGTTCCCAATGTAGACAATGTAGATAGCTGTTCCTAATGTAGACAGTGTAGATAGTTGTTCCCACTGTAGACAATGTAGATAGCTGTTCCTACTGTAGACAGTGTAGATAGCTGTTCCTACTGTAGACAGTGTAGATAGTTGTTCCTACTGTAACCAGTGTAGATAGCTGTTCCCACTGTAGACAATGTAGATAGCTGTTCCTACTGTAGACAGTGTAGATAGCTGTTCCTACTGTAGACAATGTAGATAGCTGTTCCTACTGTAGACAGAGTAGATAGCTGTTCCTACTGTATACAGTGTAGATAGTTGTTCCTACTGTAGACAGTGTAGATCGTTGTTCCTACTGTAGACAGTGTAGATAGTTGTTCCTACTGTAGACAGTGTAGATAGCTGTTCCTACTGTAGACAGTGTAGATAGCTGTTCCTACTGTAGACAGTGTAGATAGTTGTTCCTACTGTAGACAGTGTAGATAGTTGTTCCTACTATAGACAGTGTAGATAGGTGTTCCTACTGTAGACAGTGTAGATAGCTGTTCCTACTGTAGACAGTGTAGATAGTTGTTCCTACTGTAGACAGTGTAGATAGTTGTTCCTACTGTAGACAGTGTAGATAGCTGTTCCTACATTAGACAGTGTAGATAGGTGTTCCTACTGTAGACAGTGTAGGTAGTTGTTCCTACTGTGGACAATGTAGATAGCTGTTCCTACTGTAGACAGTGTAGATAGTTGTTCCTACTGTAGACAGTGTAGATAGTTGTTCCTACTGTAGACAGTGTAGATAGTTGTTCCTACTGTAGACAGTGTAGATAGCTGTTCCTACTGTAGACAGTGTAGATAGTTGTTCCTACTGTAGACAGTGTAGATAGTTGTTCCTACTGTAGACAGTGTAGTTAGTTGTTCCTACTGTAGACAGTGTAGATAGCTGTTCCTACTGTAGACAGTGTAGATAGTTGTTCCTACTGTAGACTGTGTAGATAGTTGTTCCTACTATAGACAGTGTAGATAGCTGTTCCTAGTGTAGAAAGTGTAGATAGCTGTTCCTACTGTAGACAGTGTAGGTAGTTGTTCCTACTGTGGACAATGTAGATAGCTGTTCCTTCTGTAGACAGTGTAGATAGTTGTTCCTACTGTAGACAGTGTAGATAGTTGTTCCTACTGTAGACAGTGTAGATAGCTGTTCCTACTGTAGACAGTGTAGATAGCTGTTCCTACTGTAGACAGTGTAGATAGTTGTTCCTACTGTAGACAGTGTAGATAGTTGTTCCTACTATAGACAGTGTAGATAGCTGTTCCTACTGTAGACAGTGTAGATAGCTGTTCCTACTGTAGACAGTGTAGATAGTTGTTCCTACTGTAGACAGTGTAGATAGTTGTTCCTACTGTAGACAGTGTAGATAGCTGTTCCTACTGTAGACAGTGTAGATAGCTGTTCCTACTGTAGACAGTGTAGATAGTTGTTCCTACTGTAGACAGTGTAGATAGTTGTTCCTACTGTAGACAGTGTAGATAGCTGTTCCTACTGTAGACAGTGTAGATAGCTGTTCCTACTGTAGACAGTGTAGATAGTTGTTCCTACTGTAGACAGTGTAGATAGCTGTTCCTACTGTAGACAGTGTAGATAGCTGTTCCTACTGTAGACAGTGTAGATAGTTGTTCCTACTGTAGACAGTGTAGATAGCTGTTCCTACTGTAGACAGTGTAGATAGCTGTTCCTACTGTAGACAGTGTAGATAGTTGTTCCTACTGTAGACAGTGTAGATAGTTGTTGCTACTGTAGACAGTGTAGATAGTTGTTCCTACTGTAGACAGTGTAGATAGTTGTTCCTACTGTAGACAGTGTAGATAGCCGTTCCTACTGTAGACAGTGTAGATAGCTGTTCCTACTGTAGACAGTGTAGATAGTTGTTCCTACTGTAGACAGTGTAGATAGTTGTTCCTACTGTAGACAGTGTAGATAGCTGTTCCTACTGTAGACAGTGTAGATAGCTGTTCCTACTGTAGACAGTGTAGATAGCTGTTCCCACTGTAGACAATGTAGATAGCTGTTCCCACTGTAGACAGTGTAGATAGCTGTTCCTACTGTATACAGTGTAGATAGTTGTTCCTACTGTAGACAGTGTAGATAGTTGTTCCTACTGTAGATAGTGTAGATAGTTTTTCCTACTGTAGACAGTGTAGATAGTTGTTCCACTGTAGATTGATAGTCTTGTATATGAGGGAATGTAGTACGTACGGATGCATATATGTAATTCTCACATGAAGTATATGCCCTATCGTGTGATAGCTGATTCGAGCTGCGCCCTCGGCTATCAAGTGATAGGAATTTCGAGCTCATAATCAATAATTGTTTAAAAATGTTTTGGCTGATTGTCTTTGAGCCCTAATAGAGATAAACATGAAATTTCCTCCAATCTTACTACAGGATCAAACACATTATAGGTCTTGGCGATAAAGAGAGTATATAGATTGCAACTGCATGGTGCTGTAAGAAATATTTGATGAATTTGTCGAGGAAATGTTTTATCATTTTGTAATTAAATGATTTTAAGAAGTAGAGATAACCTGGCTTGTTCATTTTACTGGGAACCTAAGGAACCCAGTCTTAAAATACCTTGCTTCTCTCTCTTGTGTCGCAAGATTGCAAATTGTTTTCGCTTTTGCGTTTAGCCTTGTTGTCACGTTTTCGGGCTAAGTTCTTTTGTTTTCGCTCAGTCTGCATAAAATATCATTTTGGCAAAGGGTGAGACGATGCTTCATAAACACTGTTATAGGGAAATGTACTCTTAAATACAGCGTATTTTACCCTTTCAATCGTCTCTCTAAGCCTTGTGCAACCGTAGAACTGTATCACTACTTCGCCGCAAATTCACGCATTTGTTTACAAATCTGAAATTCACCAGCGAGATCAGGCAAACAGTTGAACCGTTCTTTAGCAAGGTTTGTTGCCTATGTGAGAGGTTTCGGGTGTTTCTGTTTAATGTATTGATTATGTTTAAGGCGATTCCTCGCATTTGCATCACGCGTCCTTATTGTGCATAATTTATGGCGTCATTTAGCGCGCGCTCGTGCACGCGCAGATGGAAAACATGGCGAAATTGCCCCCAAAATTGGGCTCTGACAGTTGAAAAATTGCTATAGCTCACCAACGAGCACTAATCATAACCTTTACGCGAGAAAAGCCCCATCTATCTAATAAGCTCCCCGTTAATGAAGCCTGAAATAAGGGACCTTTAAGCAACGACGACGGTAACGAAAACGTCATTTCCAAATATAACTTCACGTTTATGTAAAGCCGCGGCTACACGAGCGATTTTTCGCTCGCGCCGGTGATGCGATTTTTTTCAATTTTGTCGCGTCACTAGCGCGCGATGAAAATCGCAAGTGTAGCCACCCTTGAACTGGCAACGCAACAGGTAAAAAATCGCAAGAAAAAAATCCCGAGAAATTGAATGAGTTTAACTTTTCGCGATTCTTTTTCTGCGATTTTTTGAGCTGTCGCATCACCTGTACGAGGGTGGCTACACGGGTGATTTTCATCGCGCGCCGGCGACGCGACAACGAGAACGGCAACGGCGACGTGAAACCCGCGTGTGGACTGGGGAGAGAAAGTGACGTTGCGTGACGATGTAAACAAATTAAGCAACAAAAACGGCAACGTCAGCTTTCAGGTTTCCTCACTGTTCTTGTTTTCTGTGTAAACGTTTCCATTTTTATCGATAAAAATCAATGTCTTCGCTCAAAGAAGCAAGACAACAGCTTCTGCTGAGCAACTTTGATGGAGATATCGATGACGAAGAGTTTCTCTAGCTGTTCGACGTCAACAAATCTGACAACTTAGATCTGCCGTACAAAAACTACGAGAGCTTCGACCTTGATTTGCTGGAGGATGATGAGTGCGTGTCGGAATTTAGATTCCACAAGCGGGATATACCTCTACTAGCAGAGGCCTTGCAAATTCCTGAAAGCATAACTTGCTACCAAAGAAGCGTCTGTGACGGAGTTGAAGCCCTTTGCATCGTATTAAAACGCTTGGCCTATCCATGCAGATATTTGGATTTGATACCAATTAAGGTTTGCGAGAGCTGTGCCAGTCCTTTGTCTTATTAATAATCATCTGGTTGATTTCATTTACGAGACCCACAGATACAGGCTTCTACAGTGGAATCAGCAGTTGCTGAATGCAAACGCTCTTGAGGAGTACACGACAGCCATATCGGCGAAAGGCTCTCCACTAGACCACTGTTTCGGATTTATAGACGGAACTGTTAGGCCTATCTGCCGACCGAGCCAACACCAGGAAATCGTGTACAACGGCCACAAGCGAGTCCACAGTATAAAGTTCCAGTCTGTGGCACTTCCCAATGGAATGATAGGAAACATTTTTGGTCCAGTAGGTGAGGAGTATAAATTAATTAGGCACCTTTTGTACACAGTTTGTCATCCGAAGGTATTGGTCACGCAAGCTAGTGACCCTAAGTTTTAAAATAATCATCGTTCTACGAAATAGAAACCTCAGTCGAATTCTGATTCTTATTTCAAAATTTGTCCAATATTTTTTTTGTGGTTTGCCATTTGAGTATTCTTTACTCCCTTGGTCTACCCATGCCTCACAGTAAATGATGTATGACTGCTATTATTATAGTCCCCCATCACTTTGTTTTTGGTACATATTTGGCATTCCCTCATCCCATGTGCTCAAAGTGTTAGTCCTTAGGAACTAATAAAGTTTCAAATAATTTTAATTGTAATATGACCTGTACTGCCCTGCCACTTTCATTGTGAAACTATTGAGAAAATCCCTGAACAAGGGGTGTATGCCTTAGTGCAAGCAGGGCTGGAAAAAGCCATACGGCCCTGTTAAGAACCTATACGGCCCAAGTGATACAAATTTAGATGATTTTGTCGCATCTTATCTTTCTGTGCAAATTTGTTTTTTTGTAAAAAAAACTTCATCTTCTAGGTGCATGAAGAGTCTAAAGAGGCCACTTGATATGCGCTTGGTCCGTACGCTATGACCTCAAACCAAATATTTTCCTGTCTGGCCCTCCCACTCAGTCAATAAGTACATATCATCTACTGATTTATCCAGTACAAAGCTCCATCCATCCTTCAAACAACAACAACAACCAGCCCCAGTGCAAGGGAGGAAGACCAGGGAAATTAAGTAAATAACACTAGTACAAATTTAACATTCTCATTTTAACACAGGGAAAATGCCATGATGCTTACATGCTTCGAGATTCTGGCCTCTTGCATGACCTTGAGATGTATGCCTTTTCCCCGCCACCAGTAGCACGCCCACTCTGCCTGTATGGAGACCCAGCCTACCCACTCCGCATACACCTGCAAGGCCCCTTCCGCAATACAGTGTGTCCTCTGACCCCACAGATGGAACAGTTCAATCAATGCATGAGTTACCTGAGGTCATCAGTGGAATGGATCTTCGGAGACATCATCAATTATTTCAAGTTCATTGACTTTCAAAAAAACCAGAAGATTGGTCTCTCTACTGTTGGCAAGACCTACATTGTCTCAGCTCTTCTCAGAAATGCTTTAACTTGCCTTTATGGTAACACCACCTCTCAGTTTTTTGGGCTAGAACCACCCACTCTGCAAGATTATTTTGCTTGACATTATTTTTTTTACATAAATGCAAGTATCCATACTTAAGTGATATCAATGACTGATGCTGTAATTTCATAAAAAATCCATACCCCAACCATAGAGGGGATAACCAATGGATCCCCGCCCCTCTGGAATTTCCAAATGAAAAATGTAATGATTTTTATGCAAAACAGGAACCTAATAGCCCCTACAAAATAAGACAAATTTATCTGCCCTCCACCAATAGGGTTATTTCTTGAGTCAAATTTAAGTGATGGTAATGGATTTGTATACCACACATATCACATAGTTTCATGGAGATTTACAATTCTCTAGGATGAGATTGGACGCCAGCCTGTAAAGGCACCTCTGGCAGCCGCTATCAGTCCATATTTAAAGGGATGAGAGCATAGATGACCTATGGTGAATTTTAGGTGGTTTTTTTTGTACATACGTTATTTCTCGAAAACAAACAAAAATTGTAAAAAAACTATCGGACAGTGTTTTTGAATCTTAATGCAGTTAACATGCGAAAATTTGGACAAATCCAAGCAAAATAAATAAAAAAAAAAAACAGCCTAAAATTCTACATATGCTTCCAGCCGTTCATTTGATCTCACCCACCCACCCAATCCACACTTGAATGTCAAACACGGATGAAAGATAAATATGGACCACTACACTGGGAACTACATCCACTACTCTTTTCAAATAGCGTGTGGGTTCGTTAACGTCCCACAGATTATTAGGTACAAGTGTTGTGAGACGGGAGCTACGGTTTATCGTCCTTATCTGAGAAGACTGGAAAATCTAACCATTTGCAGATGTAAGTACAAAGGCAGCACTTTCCCCTTGGTTATTTAAAGACCCTGAGTCTTGGTCCAGCCAGGGTTTGAACCTGCGACCTCCTGCACAGTAGTCTGGTGCTCTGCTTATGATAATAGTTTGATAAACTGTGTAGCACAGATGTCATAAATAAACATTTTAGAACTTTTTGATAATGTGCTAAAATTAGTTTTAAATGCCAGACATTTCAAGGCTGTTGCCTCTTCCTCAGTGGCAAATGCATAACAGAAAAAATAATGTATCTGCGTGTGTCATTACTTTTAAAAGAAATGAAATGATAGTTTGCACGTGCTAGCTTTGAGACTTTAAACTGAAGCAGTCAAAGGTAGTTGAAATCAATGTTAAGCCCACTTGGATGGAGTGTCTGTCTGTTGCTCTACCAACTGAGCTAACTGGTCCTCGTCCCTTTTGGAATTTCTAATTCTCTCTGTGGTGGGGGTATGGATTTCAATCTGGTATCACACACTAGAAAAAAAGTGTAGCTCTATGTGTAGCATGTCTTAATTGTATAACATCAAATATCCAAATGTACATGATGTATAGTCTGAGTATCAAGGATTTGAAAAAAGCATTTAAAAATTGTCTCACCAACAGGCCAACTTATTATAGTGTTTTTTGAGGTACTGGTAATTTGTGAAAAATTGTACATGTGTTATCTCACTCATTTGCCAACATTTAGAAATGTCTACCTCTGCATAAAAAATTGTCTTACAATATTTTTATGTAAAGGGTTATTCCAGAAAAAATCCACACCCCCCCGACGGATGGGGTCGTTTTTTAAACCCCCCTCTCTCACCTGGATTTCCTGAAGCCCAAGACCCCCCCACCTGTCTGGATTTCCAAGACAAAAGAATCCCCCTCCCGCCTGGATTTCCGGGAAAAAAAATATTAGGCTTAAATTTAATTTATTTTTAATAGAAAATATGCACAATCACGTATAGAAGATGTTCTTTTTTAATTTCTAAAGCTTTGGCTAAATTATATCAAAAATTCTGTTGCGTGGAACTAAGAAAAGAAAGGAGCAAAAATGCTAAAACGGAATGAGTGTTTACATTCTTAGCTCATAAAAATCAGTTGCCCTGGTTCTTTCTTTGCACTAAATATGGTCTAAAAGTAAATACAATTAGTAGAGAACATGACAAAAGAGTTCAACAGTCATTCCTTTTGGAGACATAACAACAGTCCCATCCACTTTATGTTTAAGAGTTATCATTCAAAATTGTTTACAGTTCAAAACTGAATAAGTTTTGTAGGTATTTTCGTACCCACAAAGATTATTGGGAACATAGTCACGGTGGTAAAAAATAAGTAACAGGTTTTTCTTCATTTTTACACTATGTACATGTTTGTTGCACCATATATTTGCAAATAAACACATCTTTGAGGGTGGCAAAGGGTTTATGCGTGACGCGTGATAAGGGCTAAAATTTGTACGTGACGCGTGAAAGTTACTTAAGAAGAAACGTGATTCGTGAATACCTGAATGCATGTGACGCGTGATTTATCTCATGAGGTATGCGTGATTCGTGAATTATTTGTTTTTGGTCGTGAAAATTTCGTTTTCCTGAGGTTTTTCCGACAATAATTGATAAAACGGTCCCATGGACTCCTTGGCGTCAATGTCATTTCCGTCACGGTCAGTCATCAGAACTTGACAAGTCTTTGACATCTTGCGCAACCGGTCTTGTGACAGTGACCTTTGAGATCTGATCTTGTTGTTTATCGCTGCAGCATGGAAAACGAAATCGAAATCCTGTCTTCAGCGGCGAATGTGAACGTCAAGGTTCTTGTCTCTTTCTTTCTTTGCGAGTCCGGCAGATCGCGAATGTCGGTGGATTCGCCCCGTAGAGAGTTAGCCCCGTTGAAGTTCGCCCCACCCTTAACCAAGTTCCAAGACTCGCGTGTCAGCTAAATATTTGGTTTTACTGAACTTTATTATAGAAAAACAACACACGCATTTTATGAAATCTGACTTCACGCAGACTCGACCCGAACGATTCGAAAGAAAAAACATACACCCAACTTCACAACACCCCGCCTAAACATCGGTGAACATTTTACAGTGTTCGGCCCTGATGATTCTTCGAAAAGACTGAACAACGGTTCTTTTACAAGTACTATGTTAAATAATTTTATGTGGGACGAACTCGATTTACACTGGATTTATTTGGAAGGCGAACTATATTACATACGGGGCTAACTAGATGGGGCTAACTTGCAACGGGGCGAAACCACTTGCTTCCTTCGAGTTAATACACCGTCGGTCGACACTATCGGTCGGTATGTCAGTCGACACTCGGCCGACACCTCGGCCGACATGTTGCGATCGACAGTCGCTGGTATGAAGGTAGATTGTGGACAAAATGTTCGATTCGTCGTTTCGTTATGGCGTTTCATCGTTTCCGCACACCGATTCTTCTAGTCGAGTCGTTGTTTTCCGAGTTCGACTCGTCGTACTGCCAGTTCGACTCATCGCATTGCCAGTTCGACTCGTCGGCTGGCCTTTTCGACTCGTCGTTTTCCGAGTGAGCACATCGGCTCGTCGTCGTTTGTCGTTTTGCCGTTTCGTCGTTTCGTCATGTCGTTTCATCGTTTCGTTATGGCGTTTCATCGTTTCGACTCGTCCACTCAGAGAGGCTATAATTCGACATATAATACATGAAGTGTTACTTGATTCCATGCACTGATACATGACGTATTTTTCCAGAATAATAATTTTGTTTGCTCTCTGCCAACTGAAATGGATTCTTTGAAGAGCTACCTACGCCATAGCATCGAATTGGTCTTGAATCGAGTAAATGATCGTTTTCATGAAAGTGAAAATGGAACTGGATATCTTGTAACACACCTTGACAGAGTTTTGTATATTCTAGCACGTGCATCTTCGTTGTTTAACATCCCCCCACAGCTGGAGTGTTAGTTGCAAAGAGCTCGTCAAATTTTTTTTGTTCTTGGTGGTTATGACAACTCATTACAAAGGCAGTTGTTCAAGTGTACAGGATGCAGGAGTCGTCCCAGTATAGATATTCCTAAAGAACTTCTGGAACAATACCTTGAGAACAATTTTACTCCGGAACAAATTGCTCGACTTTTCTGTGTGTCTACCAAGACAATCCGACGACGCATCATTGAATATCAAAACTCCACTTTGAAAAACACAGTTCTCTAACCGACGCAGAATTGGATGATGTTATGTTAGTATGAATTCTTTCATTGTCGTATTTAGGATTCCAATGCTTGCTTTATATTGATGTGTATACTGGTCAATATATATTGGTTTGGCAAAATTTATACATGAGGCTGAATGCTGTTTCCAAGAGCTTACAGAGTGGCATGATTTAAGTAAGGGAAACAACATTACCAAATTTTTTCAAAATGTAAGAAGGCTTATAGATTATCAAATTAGTAATAATAACATCTTGACCAGGTGTTATTTTTTATCCAAGGTTTTATCATGTATGTTTTAGTATAAATATTACAGATTAATATTTTTTAAATTATATTTCATAGAAAAACAGCATATTGACTATATAACAACAGCTGGATTCCCCGGCTACTTTTTGCACATCTCCACCTAACTCAAAAATTAGTGACAGCCCTGCATGTATTGATAATGTATTTTTAGTCAATGCCACAGATGTATAACTTAAATGAATAAAATATTGGTGTACCAATACTCAGAGTCAAACCTATGACCTCTGGCTTTTTAGTCCATAGAAACATTCTGCATATGTTCAATGAAATATTATGTTACATGTATGTTTCACGGTGTGAATACTATATCCAGGTCCACTACTTAGGGCAAAGTAAACCATTCCTATAACAGAAAGAAATATGTGAATGATATATGAAATGAATCATATATGAACTGCGGAAATGAAATCAAATGAAGAATGATCCTCGCAGTTGTGAACGCAATTTATGCAATTGCGAAAAGAAGCATGAAAATAATTCAGGACTTCAACGGGGTTCGAACCCGTGACCTCGCGATTACCGGTGCGATGCTCTAACCAACTGAGCTATGAAGCCACTGACGTTGGGAGCAGGTCAATTGTGGGTTCATATGTTCCCGTGAAAGAAATGAGTGTGAATGATATATGAAATGAATCATATATGAACTGCGGAAATGAAATCAAATGAAGAATGATCCTCGCAGTTGTGAACGCAATTTATGCAATTGCGAAAAGAAGTCTGAAAATAATTCAGGACTTCAACGGGGTTCGAACGCAATTTATGCAATTGCACAGGAACATATGAACCCACAATTGACCTGCTCCCAACGTCAGTGGCTTCATAGCTCAGTTGGTTAGAGCATCGCACCGGTAATCGCGAGGTCACGGGTTCGAACCCCGTTGAAGCCCTGAATTATTTTCAGGCTTCTTTTTGCAATTGCATAAATTGCGTTCACAACTGCGAGGATCATTCTTCATTTGATTTCATTTCCGCAGTTCATATATGATTCATTTCATATATCATTCACACTCATTTCTTTCACGGGAACATATGAACTCACAATTGACCTGCTCCCAACGTCAGTGGCTTCATAGCTCAGTTGGTTAGAGCATCGCACTGGTAATCGCGAGGTCACGGGTTCGAACCCCGTTGAAGTCCTGAATTATTTTCAGGCTTCTTTTCGCAATTGCATAAATTGCGTTCACAACTGCGAGGATCATTCTTCATTTGATTTCATTTCCGCAGTTCATATATGATTCATTTCATATATCATTCACACTCATTTCTTTCACGGGAACATAAGAACCCACAATTGACCTGCTCCCAACGTCAGTGGCTTGATAGCTCAGTTGGTTAGAGCATCGCACCAGTAATCGCGAGGTCACGGGTTCGAACCCCGTTGAAGTCCTGAATTATTTTCAGGCTTCTTTTCGCAATTGCATAAATTGCGTTCACAACTGCGAGGATCATTCTTCATTTGAGAAAGAAATATGTTGAACCACTATTAAGCAGCAATCCTTGGGTAAATGCCAAATGGCCACTTTGCAGGGGCGGGCTGCTTTACAGGCTTTGGCTAGATATTAGCACTAGTTGTGGAAGAAAAAATCACTGAATATCAAGTGCATAAAAAGGACAATACATTTGCTGAGGATTTTCCATGGAAGTGAATGAGGAATGATTCAGGTACATTGTAACACAGTGACAGTGCTCTACAGCAAATTGTGTTGTCAACACTATGAGACATCGAGGATCATTTTTGAAAGGGGAAGGGCCAGTTCCTGTGGTGGCAAGGAGACAATTAAAAAAACTTAATGTGATGTCTCAATAGACAGTTCCAGTATTTTCAACTTCTCATGGGAGAGGGAGCAGTGCAACCCCCAAAATCCCCTTCCTTGCATCCAGCACTGAAATATGTTTTTAATGCCTTGCTTATCTATTTGGTCAAAAGCTCTTTGCAACAAACACTCCAGCTGTGGGGGGATGTTAAACAACGAAGATGCACGTGCTAGAATATACAAAACTCTGTCAAGGTGTGTTACAAGATATCCAATTCCATTTTCACTTTCATGAAAACGATCATTTACTCGATTCAAGACCAATTCGATGCTATGGCGTAGGTAGCTCTTCAAAGAATCCATTTCAGTTGGCAGAGAGCAAACAAATTATTATTCTGGATAAATACGTCATGTATCAGTGCATGGAATCAAGTAACACTTCATGTATTATATGTCGAATTATAGCCTCTCTGAGTGGACGAGTCGAAACGATGAAACGCCATAACAAAACGATGAAACGACATGACGAAACGACGAAACGGTAAAACGACAAACGACGACGAGCCGATGTGCTCAGTGATGAGTCGAACTCGGAAAACGACGAGTCGAAAAGGCCAGCCGACGAGTCGAACTGGCAATGCGATGAGTCGAACTGGCAGTACGACGAGTCGAACTCGGAAAACAACGACTCGACTAGAAGAATCGGTGTGCGGAAACGATGAAACGCCATAACGAAACGACCAATCGAACATTTTGTCCACAATCTATGGAAAGCCAAATGGTGCAAAATTCAAGAAGCAAAATTGGCGTCACATTCAACAAATTTCCTATTAAGGTCAAGACGGATTTCGATCAAGCTCAACAAAATCAATTCAAGCTCAACGATTTTCTCACATTCAACAAATTTCCTATCAAGGTCAAGACGGATTTCGATCAAGCTCAACAAAATCAAGTCAAGCTCAACGATTTTCTCTCAAGGTCAAGACATCTTTTAAACAAGCTCAACAAAATACAGTTATCACATTCAACAAATTTCCTATCAAGGACAAGACGGATTTCGATCAAGCTCAACAAAATCAAGTCAAACTCAACGATTTTCTCTCAAGGTCAAGACATCTTTTAAACAAGCTCAACAAAATAAAGTTATCACATTCAACAAATTTCCTATCAAGGTCAAGACGGATTTCGATCAAGCTCAACAAAATCAAGTCAAGCTCAACGATTTTCTTTCAAGGTCAAGACATCTTTTAAACAAGCTCAACAAAATAAAGCTATCACATTCAACAAAGTTACTTTCAACGAAAAAATTATCGCAGTTTCAAGCTGCGTTCGATATCGACCAACAACTTGGCCTTTCAAGGTCAAGCCGTGATTGCCGTCACGCTCAACGTAACCAAATTCTTGCATCAACAACCGAAACACGTTGTCAACAACTACCCCAAACACTGTCAACAAATAAAATATAGAATCCGGAATCCGGAATCCGGAATCCGGAATGTGAACTAGATGTCTGGTAGAAAATGTCGAAAAAAAAATCGCTTGAGTGACAAGAAGGTCAACAAATCTATGATTGTAGTCCTTGAAAAATTACAAGGGCAGGGAAATTTCAAAACTGATTCAGCCTTAAATTTGCAGCAATTAACAATTAAGCCCATGGAATACTTTTATACTATAAATGTATTGTGCATTTCGAACATTCCAAAATCAAATCGTTTTAAAAGCGCCTTCTCTGATTTAAGTTGCCGGGAACTTTTCGAGCGGTCTTGATATTGGTACATGCTTGGTATCTTCAATCTTCAAATCGCAATGCCGACGAAGGTTAATCTTGAAGTGCATGAATATAAAATAAAGGTGGATTTCCACTGTCGCGTAATTTTTACGGCTGCACGGACGTAAACTTGAACTGGCTTTACGTGCGTAAATAAAATAGAGACGATGTGTGAAAGGACGCGCGTATAAAAACGTAAAAGTTGAGCGAGGTTCAACTTTTAAGGTGGATTTCCACTGTCGCGTAATTTTTACGTGCGCACGGACGTAAACTTGAATTGGCTTTACGTGCGTAAATAAAATAGAGACGATGTGCAAAAGATCGCGCGTAAACGTAAAAGTTGAACCTCGTTCAACTTTTACGTTTACCCGCGTCCTTTCACTCATCGTTTCTATTTTATTTACGCACGTAAAGCCAGTTCAAGTTTACGTCCGTCAAGTTTACGTCTTTGCAGCAATCAAGCCCATGAAGTTTATTCTAGGACAGCATTTTAATACTTTGGTTTTGCTTTTAA
This sequence comes from Pachyseris speciosa, assembly GCA_016490735.1. Lineage (NCBI taxonomy): Eukaryota > Metazoa > Cnidaria > Anthozoa > Scleractinia > Pachyseridae > Pachyseris > Pachyseris speciosa. The sequence continues at coordinate 688,781 of JAEMWC010000159.1, forward strand.
TAAACCGCCTGATTCCTTTAAAGCACACAGCTTTCAATCAAACCACAACGATACTAATTAATGTTCTGTGCATTTTGAACATTTAAATTCAAATCATTTCAATTAAAAGCACCTCATTTTTTGTCGATGAAAAGTGTGAGGCCTGTCCACAAGTTGACGGCAACGTTTTGAACAACTTTCGATTTTCGATCAACCTTTATGATTTCGAGCAACTTTTTTTTCCGTTTTCAATGTTTTATTATTGATTTCAGCTAGATCTTTATAAAACAAGAGCTATTTTTACTTATTATTTTAAACGCTTCGTGACCAAAAAGCAGAGAAAAATCACTTTGCATATCTTGACTTAATTGCGCGTGGGAACGCTTACGCCTGATTGGTCATTGTCTGTTGCTCCATGCTGGAATGTTTGGCGCGTACATTTCAGGTTATCGAGTGGCCGTCGATAAAACGAGGAACATGGGACATTCCGGAACATCCCGGTACATTCCGGAACATCTCCAAAAGACGAAAAAAGATCACTTTAAAAAAACTTTAAATATACAGAAAAAAGAAACTAACACGAAATAAATATAATCCGAGAGATTAACTGGAGAAAAAAAGAAGACAAAAAATAAAGACGTTTATAAATGCCCCACCTGGAAATGATAGCTATGGGGGCTGGGTGAGGATTGTTTTAGCGCTTTCGTTTGCTTACAACATTTTCACCCTCATACAGTTGTACCGTCTTCTGCCATTGCTCTTTTTTTTTTTTTCCAAAAAACCTAAGTCAGTATGGTGCCCAATATACCTTGAAACTTTTATATAGGAACCTTGAGCACGCTGCTCTCCACTTCTGATTGGTTAAGGATATCTACAACAACTGAGGACTCGGTCAGGCCTACTTTTACAGTAGACGATAAACGTAGTTAATCTGCTCCAAGAAAGATTTTCTTCCCAATAGCAATGCTTCTCACTCCGTTTTTGCAGCGAGGGCTGCACTGTATGGGCCTGTTTGTTTCTTACGGTTAAACATGTACGAGGCTAGTGCAAAATCTCGCGGGTCAGCTCTTTAAGTTGCATTTAATGATCCTACATACGGTCTTTCTTAATAGTTATCCCTATATCCCTCCACATCGACTCAACTGGAAAGAACAAACCAAGTCCCAGACTAAGACTTCACTCCTGTCACCTACCTCTTCCTGTAAGACATCTATCGTCTTCTTCTTCGGTTCTTTTAACCCTCAATCCGGATTCCGGATTCCAGATTTTAGGTAAACCCGAAAAATATAAGCAAACAGCTTACTTTTATTTACATTTATTATCGCATATCCAGACAACTTTCCTAATAACTGAACTACATATTAAATACACGATGATGCTAGTCACAGCGGGACGCAACCATACTGACACAAAACAGGACCATTTTGATGCCAATTTTCCATACCTGTTTAGGGATACAGGCGAAATACAGTGACGGTAGTTTCCTGCTAGCAGAGGCCTCTTTTCCTTGTATTCAGCGTCCCCAGCACGCTGAATACAAGGAAAAGAGGCCTCTGTTAGCAGGGAATGACGGTAGTAATTGGTTTGATCATTTTCAGAAACATTTGGCTTCAAATATTGTCCTCTATCTGAGCTCTTTCTGTTCTCCGCACTGCAGTTTCTAGAATCCAGATTCCGGATTCCAGATTCCATAATTTTATTTGTTGACAGTGTTTGGGGTAGTTGTTGACAACGTGTTTCGGTTGTTGATGCAAGAATTTGGTTACGTTGAGCGTGACGGCAATCGCGGCTTGACCTTGAAAGGCCAAGTTGTTGGTCGATATCGAACGCAGCTTGAAACTGCGATAATTTTTTCGTTTAAAGTAACTCAATTTATTTCTTGAGCTTGACTCAAATATCTCTTGGCCTTGAAAGGAAATTTGTTGAATGTGATAGCTTTATTTTGTTGAGCTTGTTTAAAAGATGTCTTGACCTTGAAAGAAAATCGTTGAGCTTGACTTGATTTTGTTGAGCTTGATCGAAATCCGTCTTGACCTTGATAGGAAATTTGTTGAATGTGATAGCTTTATTTTGTTGAGCTTGTTTAAAAGATGTCTTGACCTTGAAAGAAAATCGTTGAGCTTGACTTGATTTTGTTGAGCTTGATCGAAATCCGTCTTGACCTTGATAGGAAATTTGTTGAATGTGATAACTTTATTTTGTTGAGCTTGTTTAAAAGATGTCTTGACCTTGAAAGAAAATCGTTGAGCTTGACTTGATTTTGTTGAGCTTGATCGAAATCCGTCTTGTCCTTGATAGGAAATTTGTTGAATGTGATAACTTTATTTTGTTGAGCTTGTTTAAAAGATGTCTTGACCTTGAGAGAAAATCGTTGAGCTTGACTTGATTTTGTTGAGTTTGATCGAAATCCGTCTTGACCTTGGTAGGAAATTTGTTGAATGTGACGCCAATTTTGCTTCTTGAATTTTGCACCATTTGGCTTTCCATAACAATCTACCTTACGCTGGTGTATCGGTCGACTGTCGGTCGTATCTGAGTATTGTTAACCGTTGTTTTGCTGAAATAGCAGCCGTCTCCTTACCCACAGGGGACGCGAAAGAAGATTCTATTGCCTATATGCTCAAGTGTTGATAGAGTGAAGATACAGCTCAAACTGCCGCCATTTCGAATACATGTCTAATGCAACTTGAGGTCTCGACAAGCTCTGAGTAGGAAAAAAGGGACTCACATGAACATATCCCGGGGTGTCCAATCGATGGAAAAAGGCAGTCCATAGATCGCTATCAATCGATAAAATTAGTTAATTGGTACCGATGGTATCGATCAATCGATGATCAATCGATAATCACAGAAAAGCCTTTCATCGATTCCTTTCGATTGACAGGTCGTACTCGGCTCTGAACATCCTGAGAACTCAAACCAAGACCAGAAAACGCCAAGACTAGAACGGCCAGTTGGATGTTATTATGACATTAACGAATGTCTTTTTTTGTCTTTTTTTTTTGTTCTACATACACACATATACATACATATACTTTTTGATAAGATAGGTCTGAATATGGCAACATTAAGCTTAGGGCTGGTGTGGATCTGCACTTGGCGCTTCTACATGTATATAGTTATTGTACAAAGTGTAATTTGTTTAGTCGTTTTTAGGTTAGGCATTGCTGCGTCAATAATATTTTTGCAATGACTGTCATTATGCTGCTATTGTTACTTAATTTCATTGTTTCTGAAATGCATATCACCAGAATTTTTCTGAGGTGGTATTAAACCAGTTTCTATCCTGGCCCTGGTTGTTCGAAAGCCGATTAGCGCTAACCCACAATTAAATCGTCCTAATCCACGGAATAAATTTATCCTTCGATTAAATTGTGTTCCTGGAAACTCGATTAGCACTATCCAAGGATTAAACTAAATTTAACACACCTAGCGAGGTGGATTAACTCACTAATCGGATGAAAAAGCAGACAAACAAATCGTTTCGTTCTTGTCCAAACTCAAAAGGCCATATTTGGTAAAAATCGCTACGTTTCTTGTATTTTTTGGATATCCAAATTTAAAGGGCATTCCATTTCGTGCTCACAACTAACAGTTAAGGCAATATTCGTGCGATTGAGAAAGTTGCAATGTTTTGAAGCATGGGAGTTTTTTACGGCCAGTTTTGGCCGGCACGGGTGCCAATGGGTTAATTGAGTTTACTAAAGAAAGCATTTCTTTTGGGTCCCTGTCTTGGTCTGTTACATCAAATATTTCCCTTAAAGTTGGAATAAAATCACAAAGTACTGAATTTATTGTTTTACAAAGGACTTTATAATAAATTATTCGTGCATGCTTTTTTCAAAATCTTTTTTTTTTTTGAAAATCTTTTGCAAAATAATATGGGCTAACCCCTTCAAAAAGATGCTGTTCTACTGTTTCATAAAATTTGGGGTTAATTTCATAATCTGGCCAATCTTTTACCATTGCCACAAAATTGTTGTGAAGCCACTTTGAAAAAGCTTCGCTGTTTGGAACTTGTGGAGGTTGTTTCGCCTGTGTTTTGCCATTTTTCCTCAATTGAAATGGCTTGGCATGGTTGGGAATCCATATAACAGGTTACCCACTATTCAAAAGACCGCGTCGCATTCCTCAGCCTTCACCAGAATTTCAAGAAGTCTTCTTCATAGTCTTTGGGGTGAAACCAAGGTGGTTCTATATAGTGTTTTTGTTCCCCTTTTTTCGGGCGTAAGTCACAAAGTCCGTTTAAGCTGCAGGGGTTATATTTGCTTTAAACTAATATTCTTGTAATTCATTCCCTTTTGTCACACAGGGGCTTCACGAACAACTTGATTAACCATATCCCATCCCATAGCTTTTTGCTCTTTGATTTTAAAGTCGACCTTTTTAAGGATGGGCTCGGAGAGCAACTGGTTACCAGTGATCTCTGGTGGAAGTACTTCCATCATACCCTGTACACCCTTCTCTCTAATGTGGGTGTGGAACAAGGTAACAGGGCAGCTTGGCCCCGGGTATATAAAGGAAAAAAGTTTGTTTTGGGGGCTCTGCGACCCAAATGGACACACACATGTAATGTGCCGCTTCTGGCCAGAGCATGCAAGTGACAACTCATGCCTTCATTCAGTTGAATCCAAGCCTTAAAAGTTTAAGATACGATTGAAATGAGTAACTTAAACTTTTAAGGCTTGGTTTAACTGAATGAAGGCGTGAGTTGTCACTTGCTTGCTGTGCCAGAAGCGGCACATTACATGTGTGGAGTAGGTTACAAGTAAATAAACTCCATAAAATCTGTTCCCTCTACTCTGTTTTTACAACTTCGTTGTTGTTCCATGTGTATTTCCTTATGATGTCCCTTCTCAGTTTATGGTGCGTCTTATAACCAAGTGTTTTACAGAAACTTTCCATAAGAAAAATTGACACAGTTGAGTTGCTGAGTTAGGGGTGCATCTTATAGCCGAGTGCGCCTTATAACCGAAAAACTATGGTACCTAATATTATAGGTCCAACAGGACTGTTCTCTTAACTAAATAATTACTCCACTAAACTGATCAATATTGTTAAATTTACACTTCTTGGTAAAGTTAGTAATTGCCTGCTTTCTTGATTTCAGGGGAGGCTTCTACACAGTGTTGTTATCCAAAGGATTTAGGCTAATTTCACTAAACATGAACTACTGCAACAACTTGAACTGGTTTGTGGAACAATTGTTTATTGTGGATTTTAATTTGTTTTAGTTTCAATTTTTCAAAACCTGTAATGGTTACTTTCTGCTGAAATAAATGTTACAACCACCGAGCTACTTGGAGACTTGATTAGGTTCATATGCACCATGCAACACATGTTGACTGTGTCTAGTTCACTCACAAAAATTACAAAATATGTTTTTGTTTGTCTTGAGTTTGAGTATGCAAACTAGGTGAAATGTTTGTTATCACTTACAATGATGTTCTTGTCCTTTTTGTTGTGCAGGTGGCTTTTAGTAAACAATGTTGATCCAGCTCAACAGCTTCAGTGGTTAGTGGACACCTTACAACAGGCTGAAGACAACGGTGAAAAGGTTAGTGTTGTTTAATGCACAGAGCTGCTCTCCTATCAGATAAATAAGGCACAGTGGCCTCCACTAATGGGAATGAAGGTTTATCAACTTGTTAAGCCTTTCACCACCAAGGGGGACTTTATAGATTTTACTCTGGCTAATGCCAGATGATTTTATTCATCAAAGGGAGACCCCTTGGTGGTTAAGATGCATGTGCAGCAAACAATTGAACAAAATCAACAGTGAACTCCAGATTTGGTTATTGTCTCATGAATCACTTCCTTTGTATTTTATTACACTTCTAGAACAAGATAACTATTGTAGTATTTCCTGCTGAACCTATCACAGCTTAGGGATATTGGATTATTCAGTTTAAACTGACCTGAAATGGCTTGGTTCATGCTTGTTAGTCCCATTGTACTGCCAAAGCCCTAACCAAGTGAGTCACTTGGTTGATGGTCTATGCTTCCCCTTGTCAAAACTAAGACTTTCTTTGACAAGGTGGGAAGCCTTATTTTTCTGTTTAATTATAACTGTGTGCCCTGATGTCTGTCTATTGAATAAATATCTACCTCAGATTATCAAAAATTAGAAATGGCATCTCCATGAATGCCACTCTCAGCTCCAAAATACACAATGCTTGTTTGTATTTACAGGTCCACATTATTGGCCACATTTTACCTGGAAGCTCAGACTGCCTCAAACCATGGAGTTGGAATTATTACAAGATCATCAATCGATACCAAAGCACTGTAACAGCACAGTTCTTTGCTCATACTCATGCTGATGAGTTTGAAATATTTTATGATGAGAAGACCAGGAAAATACCAACAAAGTAAGAATTTAAATCAATTACATTCAGAGAATGTTGCAAACACACATGTTCACCCCAACTTTTCCAGATGTCATTGTAGGCGACTTAATCCTAAGAATTGTAGACCTTAGTAAACTTGGTTAATGAAATAACGTGACAAACATGATTAATATGACTATTTTATTACAGCATTGCCTTCATTGGACCAAGTGTTACAACCTTGTCTACTCACAACCCGGGATACAGGATTTATGAAGTGGATGGAGACTATGCTAACAGTTCAAGGGTATGTGACATGTTCATTCAACTGCTACTTTAACTGAACCCTTTTATTGTCAAAGTGGCAACATCAGTTATTGGTGGGCCTAGCATCTCCTAGGCAGAGTTGGATAATTTATTCAGCACTCTAGTTTTGCCTAAGCTTATGTATGGAATGTCTGTATATGGTTCATCCCCACCAGAACTTAATACCATACAATGTTTCCTTGATCGTTGTCATAAACGAAGATATACGTCCTCTCCTGTTTCCATTATTAATTGCTTAGAAAAGTCAGATAAAGGTATTTTCAAGAAATTAAGTGAGTGGGAACGTCATCCTTTACATCACTCCCTTCCTAGGATTAATCCTGCTACCCTTAAGCTTAGACAAGTCAAGCCTACATTTCCAATTTGTAATACTGAGCGTTTTAAAAATTCTTTTATTAACAGACTTAGTTTTAATTACAATAGTTTAGCCATTAGTAATTAACACATATTCGGCGCATTTTTTAAGTCTTTAGTAGTTATAATGCATGTAACACTTGATATGTATTTTATCAGTGAAATAAAGACTACTACTACTCAATTTGAGGATTGCAGAATCCTTGTTTTTGGATGAGCATTCTTGAGAGTGCCGTCATGAATGTGGTACTGTTTGTTCTTTAATATTTCAAAAGTAAAATGTAGTCTCTTTAAGATGACACACTGTTCAGTGCATTATCTCAAGCTGGGATGAAGAAGTACTGGAGGTAGATTGTACACAACTACTACAGAACTATCAGAGGAGGCAGTGAAACATAGTTTCCTTATAAAATATGAGGAAGAAAGCCTGGGTCTAAATTGAGGCATTGTAAATGGCAAATTTGAGGATTTATGAGATGACAAGACTAGTGATCATCTCCATGAATTTGAGACTGTTTGGCATTTTGAAATGTGAGACAAGCTGAGACTGCAATTCCTAGAATTTACTGAGTTCTTTTCTTCAGGTTGTACTGAACCATGAAACATACATTTTGGATCTGGTGGAAGCCAATGAAGGGAATGTTGATTGGAAGCTGGAGTATTCTGCCATGGTACTGATGTGTCAGTAATGTATGTGGGCTGTTTAATACAAAACTATTGTAACACTAGCAAACACGAATATTTATCGCGTTACTGAAAATATTCCTTAGCAAGGGTGTTGTTTACATGAATAAGATGCAGAATAGACCCAAGAGAAAAGGTTCTCTTGATTTTCCTAAAGTGGTCAACTCTCTGCCATCAAAGATTAAATGAACGATGCTTGTATGTTTGCAATCCAAACTGACTTCTTACTTGCTCCTATAAAACTGGGTTGACATTGCTCCTGTAGTTCCAGGAAAACATCTGCCATTAGAAAAGAAGTTAAAACCCTTTTGTGTATTAGATGTGGCTTTCTGATATTTCTGATTTGTGTGCACTTACAGGAAGCTTATGACATGCCATCTGTTCTTCCTGAAGATTGGAACAACTTGGTCCACAGATTTGCACAAAACAAGACTCTCTTTAATACTTTTTACAAGTGCTAATAATAATAATAATAATAATAATAATAATAATAATAATAATAATAATGTGTATTTATATACCGCTCATATCACATAGTGTCATGGCAGTTTACAACACTGGCCGGGGGACTTTACCAGACTGCTTATAACGCAGTTTACAATTAATGAAGTTGAGTTATGAGTGCCCCCGTAATATCAAATTAAGACAGACACTAGGGGTGGTCACTGCCAGAGTTTTGTTACGTCCCTAGTGGTTCTTTTACGTCCCACAGAATCAGAGAATTATGAAGAGTTGTGAGACGGGGCCTACGGTTTATCGTCCTTATCCGAGAAGACTAGAAAGGCTAACCGTTTGTAGATGTCATTACAAAGGCAGCACTTTCTCCTCAATTATTTAAAGACCCTGAGTGTTGGTCTGGCCGGGGTTTGAACCCGCGACCTCCCACACGTTAGTCCGGTGCTCTAACACTGAGTGTGCTGAGTAAGACAGGGTGAAGAGACTGATGTAAACTGTATTCACTGCCAAGTGCATGTACAGGAAAGTTTGTGTCTGCATAACCAATTGCTATGTTAAAAAAAATATATAGAAAAATACATGCCCTTTTGCCGGGGTTTTCATTAATTTTTCAAGTAAAAGGGGACCTAATGTGGACTGGCCAGGTACCCTGAATGAATTTTATGGGCATCGCTTTCTTAAACGCCGGGTGACGACAAATTTACTGTAATATTAATAGCAGCTGATCAAGAGAAATATGGTGTCCCTACAGGTTTTAAATTTTGTTGCCATTAATGATCCTACCCTATGCTAAACACAAGCTGTAGTATTCATCACCCACTATTGTGCTAATAAAACTCTATGGTTGCTATGTTTCTTCCACAGTTTTCTCTCACCAGCAGCTACTGTTAAGAACACTGTTTATTATATGACTGGCTCTTTCAGCGGTCAAGATGAATCAGTTCTCTTGCTGTGATTGACCACCCGCGAGGTCAAGATGGAGACATCTTGACCGCTCGGGATAGCCCGTTCGTCCAGCGTTTTATTATCGTTTAATTGCGTCCTTTGAGTCATATAATAAATCCTTTATTGACCAGGCTTGTTCGGTCAAGATGGCGGGATATTGGCCTCGTTCTTTTTTTGCGTGTTTATGGACCTCGACTTCGTCTTGGTCCATAAACATGCAAAAAAAGAACTTGGCCAATATCCCGTCATCTTGACCTCACGCTTGGCCAATAACCCATATGTACCTCTCTATTTCAGTTAAATTAATCTGCAGCTAAGTCAGCCAGTCACTTTCCCAATGCAGCCAAATATCAATTTTTATGACCTGTTGATGGTTTAATACGTACTAACAAACTTAACTGTACCACTATGTTTTTTAAAAAATATGCATTAAAATCAGAATGGAAAGTTAATGCTGTGAGTCAGAGAAAAAGCTTCTTTGTTGATTGTTTCATGTTCTGTTGTGTCTGATTAGGAAACACTTGTCTGTTTTATGGCAGGTATTTTTGGAAATCTGCTCCTGGTCATTCATGTGATGACAGTTGCCGGTCAAGCATGCTGTGTCGACTGATGACAGGACGTTCCCATGAGAACAGCACCTGCACTCTCATGCAAGAGATCTTTTCAGAAGAGAAAAGGCATTTGTTTGAAGAATCTTTGGATGTTTGTTAGCCAGTGCTGCGGTATAAGAGGACTTACACAGCCATTTGAGAAAGAGTTATTTCAAATATAACTCAGGGCTTGACACTAACTTTTGACACCACTTTCCACTTTGGAAAGCAGATTTCAAAACTTACTTTCCACCTCAAAATTTTACTTTTCAAAATAGATTACAGTAAAATAGTTGCTATCCACAATGTTTTTCTTACCATGTCTCATTAACAGTATTTTTAATTTGTCTGTGTAAAACCAAACCAAAATAGACTCATTCTTTACTGCTACGTATCTCCAATATGTCACATTCACTTACTATGTGTAAACAAGACGCTCTATGAGCGTTAACTCGGGATACTTTTTTGTTCCAGAAGCCGGACGCACGCTTTCTGATTCTCGAAACTATCCGGCTAATCGTTTGCTTTTGGTTTCACGTAAGACCTTTTTGTTCACGTTCGAGCAAAGCTCGTTAAACCGTTTTGAGAGTTGCCATCCAGATTCCTTGTCAGCTGTTGTTGTTTACTTCTAGATTAAGTGGCAACATCTGGAGTTTTTTCTCTCTGCGAAGCTTGAAAACAAACTTGAAAACACAAGGCGAATCGTTTCCGTGTATGTGACATGTCCAGATGTCGCGCATTGTAAAAAGAACTTGAAATTCAACCTGCTCTATTTTCAAAACAAAGCGTGTTACTTGGCTTAAATGTCATTTACCTGATGAAGGTAAAAGATCTAAATGTTTAATTTAATTTTTTTTTTCTGACGCACGTGAAAACCAAAAATTCGCAAACTTCTCTCTAAATATAGAACTGTCACAGCGATTGAGTTGTGATATAATCCGGATCAAATTACATCAAAACAACTTTGCGATTATCTAAATATAGAACTGCCACAACGTTCTAATTCGAGTCGATACTCACAGCACGTGCGAGGCTTCCAACCTTGTCTTAAATTCGGCAAACCTTTTCACACGGACAGTCTGTACTGTATTAAAATCCAGTTTCACAACTTTACAAAGATATGTGCAGGAAAATTTGTTCGGCGGTCGAAGTGGATTATTTAACCTTGAGTGTTCACTTGCGGTCACGTATTAAATGGAAGGTATCACATTACGAAAACAACTTTGTGCAAATCTGTAATTTTTCTGTCACAGCATTCGATTTCGACTTGTGATTACACGTGCGAGGCTTCCAACTTTTTCTTAACACTCGGCAAACCTTTCCACGGGGACAGACTGTGCTGTCTTGAAATATCTAGCTTCACAACTCAAACACGATGAATTTGCATAACTTGTAAACAACCGTCGCGTGATGTTAGCCTTTCGACCTTTGGACTATGTGGTTTACTTTAACCAATGAACACACCGCCACGTGCCTGCTATTGTGCATTGGCCAATCCAAACACCGGAACGTAATTGTATTGTGCATTTTGCTACACAGGAAAAAAAAAAAAAAAAAAAAAAAAAGACTGAAGTCTGACACATTTTATAACTCGGTATACTTACAGTATCCCGAGTAATTATTGTTGTGCCCTGACCTCCTTGGAAGTTTTTTCGATCCTTCAATAATTTATGGTGGAAATATGAGAATTCATGGCGAAATTTGTCCTTATCAAGAATGAAATAAATGCCTGAGAGTTGTTTTCTCATTTCATTTGCAAACGTTGACTAAAACCATTTTAAAAGAAAATTCTGGTTTCCATCATGGCCCAAAGTTTACTTTCCAGATCGGGTGAGTATTCTGGTTCATTTTCGTTTTTTTACTCTCCAAGATGTAAATTTAGTCTCCAATGGAAAGCGGGTGAGTGTTAGTGTCGAGCCCTGTTAACTAAATGCAAGCTTTGATGAGCTGAGTTATTTACAAATGAATTATGGTTTTATTTAAAGATAATTGACAAATTGCAGTGTAATATCTTACCTGCCTTCTCAGTGCATTGTACAATGAATAATTCCAAACTAATATATTGTTGGCTTTCAGTAGAAAGTCAGCTTATTTTTGTAGACCTGTGCAAACTATCCTCTTCATAGTTGGTGGATAGTAGTAGTTTTTGTGTGAAATGAATGCCTGTAGAAGACACTGTGAAATTTCCCACTGTGGTCAGAGGTTTTTTTTATTAGGCGTTTTTTCCAAAGTGAGTGTTTTTTACTCGGGATACTGTAAATGTGTCAGATTTCAGTCTATTTTTTTTTTTTCTGTGCAGCAAAATGCACAATACAATTACGTTCCGGTGTTTGGATTGGCCAATGCACAATAGCAGGCACGTGGCGGTGTGTTCATTGGTTAAAGCAAACCACATAGTCCAAAGGTCGAAAGGCTAACATCACGCAACGGTTGTTTACAAGTTATGCAAATTCAACGTGTATGAGTTGTGAAGCTAGATATTTTAAGACAGCACAGTCTGTCCTCGTGAAAAGGTTTGCCGAGTGTTAAGAAAAAGTTGGAAGCCTCGCACGTGTAATCGATATCACAAGTCGAAATCGGATGCTGTGACAGAAAAATTACAGATTTGCACAAAGTTGTTTTCGTAATGTGATACCTTCCATTTAATACGTGACCGCAAGTGAACACTCAAGGTTAAATAATCCACTTCGACCGCGGAACAAATTTTCCTTCACATATCTTTGTAAAGTTGTGAAACTGGATTTTAATGCAGTACAGACTGTCCGTGTGAAAAGGTTTGCCGAATTTTTTTTAGACAAGGTTGGAAGCCTCGCACGTGTTGTGAGTATCGACTCGAATTAGAACGTTGTGACAGTTCTATATTTAGATAATCGCAATGTTGTTTTGATGTAATTTGATCCGGATTATACCAAAACTCAATCGCTGTAACAGATCTATATTTAGAGACAAGTTTGCGAATTTTTGGTTTTCACGTGCGTCAGAAAAAAAAAACTAAAATTAAACATTTCGATTTTTTACCTTCATCAGGTAAATGACATTTAAGCCAAGTAACACGCTTTGTTTTGAAAATAGAGCAGTTTGAATTTCAAGTGCTTTTTACAATGCGCGACATCTGGACATGTCACATACACGGAAACGATTCGCCTTGTGTTTTCAAGTTTGTTTTCAAGCTTCGCAGAGAGAAAAAACTCCAGATGTTGCCACTTAATCTAGAAGTAAACAACAACAGCTGACAAGGAATATGGATGGCAAATCTCAAAACGGTTTAACGAGCTTTACTCGAACGTGAACAAAAAGATCTTACGTGAACCCAAAAGCAAACCATTAGCCGGATAGTTTCGAGAATCAGAAAGCGTGCGTCCGGCTTCTGGAACAAAAAAGTATCCCGAGTTAACGCTCATTGAGGGATAATCCCACAGTCATGGCGAAGAGTGGACGTGCTTCTGATAGCTCCTCGGTTTCAGAACTTAAAGTTGCGAATGGAGTGAATTTGGAACCCTTCAAGCATCTGTTAAGCTGGGATGAAAAGCAATCTCTTTTTAAATGGAAAGGAGATTTAGAAGAGCTTCAGAATTTTACCAAAGAAATTCTAGAATCGGAGGTATCGCCGACGGTGTGCGTTTCAGACAGATCCAGCTCCTTGAAGTCAAAGCTCGTTACACTGGTTCTTTTTAACAGCACTGGAACCTTACAAATTCAAGGACCCGAGTCAACAGTTATCAAGAATGAGCTGAGAAAATTTCTCAGTTTACCGGTCGATGAAGAATCTGTCATGCTCATGTCAGAGGAAGAAGCGGCCATGCCAGAGCCTTACATCTGCCACGAGAAGCTTCATGGGGAGCTGGATTCATTAAAAGCTGAAGTAAAGAGTATCTGGGCGCATCTGAAGGAATCCAAGCAGTCTACTAGCGAAATGGAAAAATTAAAATTTGAGAACAACAGGCTACGAGACTTAATTTCATCGTTAAAGGAGGAAAATAAGAAATTAATTCAAGAACGGGACTCCCTTACATTTGCATTGCAAATTGTATCGAGAGAAGCAATGAGCCAAAGGCCTGTCGCTAGTTACCCGGGCTGCGCGCGTCTCGCGCGGCGCCCGGGTCTTAAACTACCGACGGTTCTTCTTTTTCGTCGTCGAGTATCATCCACAAATGGCACTTCCGGCGTTTCTGCGCAAGCGCTAACTATTTTTAACAACAGTGATGCGTGTTGTCAAGTATGGGAAAATGTCGATTCATCTTGTGGCTTTTGAAGTCTGAACAAACTATGTTAAGAGAAGTGTCTATGCGAATGTTTGGAAGTTCAACGGCGAGAAGAAAGTTTTTAACATGAGTAAACTTAACGGCAGATGGACTGCCGTGTTTCCCCGTGTCTGCTTCAGTAGACAGCGAGTAGTCTCTAATTTTGACGACGGATTGTGGGGGCACGTGCGCGCGCGAAGTTGCGAGGAGACGCGACGCGAGGGGAGCGCCAAAAATTAGAGACTACAGACAAAGGGAATTTGACCTTTCACGGCCGAGTGATTCGAGTGTAAATCTCATATCAACAGCAAGAATGATGCCTGTTGTCACGTATCGGAAAACGTCGATTCACCTTGTGTTTTTGAAGTCTGAACAACTAATATGTTACGACAAGTGTCTATACGATTGTTTGCAAGTTCTACAGCGAGAAGAAAGCTTTTAACATGACCAAAAATTTAACTCCAGATGGACTGCCGTGTTCCCGTATCCGCTCCATTGAGATGTACATTTTGTTCAATAACTCAAGTACGGGATATCACACACCCCTGAGACTTTGACAGGTAGTTTATTTTGCCACAATATCTCAATTTCTGGACTTTAATTTTTGAATGATAAGCGATTATATTTTACAAATGTACTAGCGTCCCTTGAAACTGTCCAGAAACGTTCCTTTCTTGTGTTTCAAATGACCCTGGATTGACGTATTTGTAAACAGTTTCACTCTGCTAATTAATTTTCTCACATGTCACCGAGACTCCATTCACATTTATGCGACAAAATCCAACATCGTTCGATAAGCGTTTCCTTTCTCAAACAATTATCCATCGAAGCGAAAACAAGTGTGCTTAGTTTTTGTTTTTGGAATCAATACACTATTTTTATCATCTTGCATAACGATAAACCTCTGTGGCCTAAAGGTCATTGTTCCTGCCTGTGACGCAGCTAACCCGGGTTCGATGTCTTTTAGTGGTATATATCACGGGCTTTATGTTTTCTGTTTCTCTTTTTCTTGTTCTTTTAGAAATATTTTTTACAAGTGTTATAATTATTGTGCTCAATGGTTGAGCTGTATTTTAGAGGAATATATGTTGATAGGGGTCTAAAGAAATAGACTCCAACACAAGCTAAACACAATGCGTCCGATGTAAGAAAGACAGACTTCCCTCTATTCTTTTGTTTAGCACTAAGTTAGAGATACAATACTGTTTTTTGCAAGCCCGGGTTTAGGCTAATTGTAGCCTCTTGTTCACCTACAAACACCTCTAACAATGACACAATTAGTCCAGGCGAAGTGTCAGTAACGCCTTGCGATAATACTCGGCCTAATGAGCGCACTGATCAGAACGAATGGCAAATTGTTAGCAAAAGAAAGAGAAGGAAAAAGAACAAAACACAGAAACAGAGGATCGATGAGGCACAGTCCAACGCCAACGATTCGGAAGATTCGGTGCCAGAGAAAGAGAGTACAACTCTGTTAATTGGAGATTCCATGATAAAAAATATCCGAGGTACAAAGTTAGGAGAAGCCGTTGGCCATCGTGTAGTGGTTAAATCGTTCTCTGGTGCCACTACAAAAGCTATGAAGGACTACCTTAAACCCAATCTGGAGCTTTCACCAGACCAAGTTGTTCTTCATGTCGGCACCAATGACCTTAAACAAAAAGAGCCGCGACAAGTTGCTGACTCAATTGTAGATCTCGCCAGACAAATTGAGAACTCATCCGAAGCCACAGTTACCCTTTCTGAGCTTATTTCTAGAAGAGACGAACTCAACGAGGCGGTGAAAACAACGAATAAGCATCTCAAGAACTACTGCCGGCAGAATGGATGGAAATTTATCCAGCATCAAAATATTACAGAAAAAGAACTAAACAGGGGCGGACTACACCTTAATTTTAAAGGTAATCTAAATTTTTTTAAGAATTTTCAAACAAGCTTAGATTGAAACAACGCGCTGCCCACAAATCAAGGCGATAAAGAGCCTGCCTCACTATTGCCATCTCAACGCGGTTTTAAATTAGCCTCCTTGAACATCAATAAATTAACTACTCACATCGATGAACTTAGAATTTTTCTAACACATAACGAAATAGATATCTTATCGATTAATGAAACTAAGCTGAATGAAACTATCAGTGACAACGAGGTCAACATCCTAGGCTATGATATAATTCGACGTGACAGAACTACAAACGGTGGGGGAGTATGCTTTTACGTGAAGAAACCAATAAATTTTACCGTACGGAATGATCTAAACATGGAAACTCTCGAAAACTTATGTCTAGAAATTCAACAACCCAGATCTAACCCGTTTGTGGTCGTCACGTGGTACAGACCACCTGATTCTTCTGTTGGTATCTTTTCACCTTTTGAACATTTAATTGGGAAACTCGACTTAGAAAATATTGAATTTTATCTAATGGGAGACCTTAACTGTGATATGATTGCAACTAGATATGACAATGACACCTGCAAGCTAATCAGTATCACTGATATATATGGACTACAACAACTTATAACCGAACCAACAAGATTAACTCCGACGTCTTCAACCTTAATCGATGTAATTTATACTAATTGTCCTGATAAAATTGTTTGCTCGGGAGTCTGTCATGTCAGTATTAGCGATCATAGCATGGTGTTCGCCTACAGAAAATTATCCATAAATGGAATGACTGTTGGGCACAATACTTTAACTTACAGGAAATTCTGCAGATTTAATCGTACAGATTTTCGAAATGATATTGCGTCTCAAAATTGGGATCAGATATTCAATTTTACAAATCCCAATGACATGTGGTCAAAATGGAAATGCACATTTCTATCTATTGTTGACAAGCACGCTCCGTTGAGAACAATGCGTGTTCGCGCGCGTGGTTCCCCTTGGATTACATCTGAGCTAAAGAAACAAATGCATAATCGGAATATTCTAAAAATCAAAGCCATTAAATCTAAGGATCCTATTGTCTGGATGCAATTTAAAAAACAGCGTAACTTAGTGAATAACGAAATCAGATTAGCGAAGCGATCCTATTATCATAATAGTTTCAATGAAAACAAAGTCAATTCGAGAAAGACGTGGCAGACTATCAATGAACTTACTTCGCGAAAATCTGGAAAGGAGTCGGTTACGTCTCTGAAAGTGAATGGTGTATCAATAACAAATCCAACTGTTCTGTCGAACGAATTTAATAATCATTTTGCCACCATAGGTTCAAAACTTGCTAGCAATATAAATACTTCAGATAGCGATAACTATCTGAAGTACCTCACTAATACAGATAAACAATTCCAACTTCTTCCAACCACTAGAGATAAAGTTCTTTCACTTCTTAATAAACTCAACAAGTCAAAGGCAGCTGGCTCATTCGGGAATGCGCGGACCTCATTTGCGTACCTATTTGCAATATCTTTAATCAATCAATAAGTCAAGGTATTTTTCCTGACGATTGGAAATGCGCAAGAGTAACTCCACTTTTCAAACTAGGAGATAGAAACGATGTCAACAATTATCGTCCAATTTCCGTGATCTCAGTCGTAGCCAAAGTGTTTGAAAGAATTGTCTATGATCAATTGTATGCCTATTTAGAAGAACACAGTATCCTCTGTAAACATCAATCAGGTTTTCGCGCTATTCACTCAACTATCACGGCTCTCCTTGAAGCCACGGACACTTGGGCGTACAATATTGATCGTGGCAAAATCAACGCTGTCGTTTTTCTTGACTTAAAAAAGGCCTTCGACACAGTTGATCACGAGATCCTTTTATCCAAGTTAAGCCACTACGGCATATGTGGAAACGCGTACAAATGGTTTGAGTCATATTTAGATAATCGCGCACAAATGTGTTCCATTAATGGGTCGTTATCTAATAGTCGCTCACTAAGTTGTGGCGTCCCTCAGGGAACGATTTTAGGGCCACTGCTATTCCTGTTATATATCAATGATCTTCCGAATTGTTTATCCAATTGTGAACCGAGGATGTACGCCGATGACACCCACCTTACATATGCAGGTGATTGTGTAGACAATTTGCAGTTGTATGTAAACCAAGACTTAGAAAATGTCCACAATTGGTTGAGAGCAAACAAACTTACGCAAAATATGACTAAAACCGAGTTTATGCTCATCGGTTCAAGGCAGAGATTAAGTACTCTCACAGATTCTCCGACACTCACAATTAATAATAATCAAGTTAGCCAGGTCACCACCGCAAAATCTCTTGGAGTGACCATCGATAACAAACTCGACTGGAGCGGTCACATCGATAAACTAACGAAGAAGATCGCTTCTGGAATTGGGGCAATAAAACGAATAAGACACCTTGTCCCTCAAGCGACTTTGCATCTAATATATCAAGCTCTGATTCAGCCACATTTTGACTATTGCAGTATTGTTTGGGGAAACTGTGGGATAACTCTGCAGAACAAGGTACAAAAACTACAAAACAGAGCAGCCCGTGTTTTGACTTATTCAAATTATGATGCTGATGCCTGTCACTTGTTTGAGCACCTGGGATGGAAAAACCTAGCTTCCCAACAACAAATACAAAGAGCCATAATGGTCTATAAGTCTCTGCACGGTTTAGCTCCAGACTATTTATGTTCAAAATTTGAAAGGCGAGAAAACACCTATAACCTAAGAGACTCTGAGAATAAACTTAATGTTCCATTGCCGCGCACAAACTACTATAAAAATAGCTTCAGCTATAGTGGTGCCACTCTTTGGAACAGTCTTCCATGTGACGTAAGACAAGCAGAGTCTCTTAGGATATTTAAACGTTTAATTAAAGAAGTACGTTGAGGCACGGCATTCGTGGAAAGCAGCTTTTAGTTAGGTCCATGTTTTAAAAGTATAGTGTTTTATAAATAGTATAGTTAAGTATAGTGTTTTATAAATAGTATTTGAGTATTTTATCCATTTAATGCATTACTTGTAGCTGATGAATTGTCCGTGGGTAAATAAAGACTATCTATCTATCTATCTGTTTGTAATTGTCCGCGAAAGTCTGCACTCGACCCAGTACCTCACGGTACGAAACTGGGCAATGGGATTTTACAAAACGTGTAACGTGTGCGTGACATGCGCAATAAAATGCGCAGTAGCAATGGGCGCGAACGTCCTTAAGCAGTTGACAAAGAAATTTGCCTTCATAATTTTAGTAGCCAATATGGCTAGTAACTGAGGGAATCTGACAATCCAGTGGTATTTGGCTAGTTGACCACTGCCAAGGTCGAGCCCTTAGTCTATCCATATACTTTTTTACTGCAACTTAGTTTGGGCCTCTACTTGCAGAATTAACCTTATTCGTCTTGTAATTCTACAGAAACAAGTGGTGACAACTATAGCTAAAACCCATTTCTATGCACATACTGATCCAATCTTTACGAATCTTCGTATTTTAAAATTTCATGACATACACTTATTACAACTAGGTTTATTCATGTACTCCTATCAAAACTGTACTCTTCCTTTAAAATGTGATTGTAAATTTTCTTTTAAAATTCGACTGTAAATTTACCTTACAGAGACAAATTCATTCGTATCATACAAGAAACTCTCATATCGTTTGCCTTTATGTCGGACTAACAAACAATTTTCCGTTTTTTTGCAAGGACCTACATTCTATAACTCCTTAAATACCGAGATCATGAACTCCTGAACTCGTCCTCCCATGTCTCCTTTAAAAAAGCACTTAAGGCGTTTATTTGTAATAACTATAAGTAGTTTTACATAAATGTGTTTAAGTATTAACTTTACCTTCTATTTGATGTTGTAATTGTATCCGTAAGCGTCGTCATGTTCTTCTTTTTTAATTTCATCTTGTAAAACAATAACCGAGGAGGCCTAATTAACATAAGCTACATAGTTTCCTTTAGGCCTCGACTCGTTCTATCTTTTTTGTTTTGATTGGTGTGGCAAAATAAATAAATAAAAATAATAATAGTAATAAAAAACTTGGAGCAGTTTGTTGGTTGAACCAGAACCTTCCCATTTGATTTTGAATGTTTCCTGTTTGCACCCACCTTCTCTTCTTCTAATTCTACCGTAAATCCTAATTTACTATTGTTTTGTCGGCAACATCCACAAGGGACATCAGGTCAACTCTAAAATAATAATAAAATAAAACTATACTAAAATTATACAAGATAATAGCAAAAACTAAAACATGCTGTTAAAAACTACTAGTAAAAAACTACTGGTAAAAGTTTGCTTTTAAAAGTAGAGAGAGAGAGACTGGTAACAGTTTCTTCCGGAAGTTTGTTCCATTCAGTTATTGTCCTGAGAAAGAAAGAAAATCTAAAAATATCTTTACGTCCTTTAGGTACAATAAATTGAAAATCATGGCTTCCTCGTGTTCGCATGTCAAATTCACGGAACCCCCGCAACCAGAGGAACCTACGGAACTGCCTCTAAATTTATTGTATAAAACCTCCCCAGGGTATAGTTTTCTTCGCAAAAATACAGTGGAACCGTGCTCTACGAACACCCGCTTATTACGGACAGTTTTCTTTGTCTCGACAACTAAAAAGACAATATATTTTCTCTTAAGTTAGCCCGCTTAGTTAATACGGACAGCTGGATCATGCGAACACATTGGCATGTCCCTCTTACTGAGGGTTTGTTACGGTACCGTCAAGCCGTTCGCACCCCACCATCAGTACGTCTTCCTCCACTTTTAATTGTTCCTTTGCACCCCCTAAGTTATTAAAAGGGACTGAAAGCACTTTTTCTTTCATGTTAACTTACATACAGTAAAACTTAAATAAACTGAAAGTAGTAAGAGAAGAAAAATAACTGTATACAACCCCGTAGACAGGTTTTTGCTTGTGGAAGTGCGTTTGAGCGCTGAAGGCTCAAATTGACGAGCGCCGTAGGTGAGAGTTTCAAGGGGGATCGACCGGGGGCATGTTCTCCCGGAAAAAATTTGAAAAAAAAAAAAAAACTTTATTTTGGGCGTTTTGAAGGACGTTACATAGAAAATCCGAAAGTCATGATCAAACGCAAAAACGTCAATACTTATAACTTTTTTGGTCGAAATGGATTTTGGGCTTATTAATCATTGAGTATTGTGCCAAGCTCAAGCCTCCTTTAATGCTTCTGAGCAAACAAGTCTACTACTTCGCATTAACGAGAGAGCCTTCCTTGAGCTATGCTGGCTCTGTTGTAAATTTGGAGCCGTCTTAGAGCACTTACGCTCCTTTCACATTCGCAGCTGGTCGCTGGAATTTTTTTGAATTGTGCAACAAATCTTCAAGAGGACGTAAAGATTTGGGTACAAATCCCTCAAGGCTTTTGCAGCGGTATTAGGTCTTTCCTCTTTTGGCTTCGAGCTGTATCCGAAATAGTCTTCTAGCAATTTAATAGTATCGACATAGCAGGGGATCACATAGCGGACATAAAAAGAAAACGGTTCAATAACTTGGGAAAACTACATAACAGCGAGTCAGGACGCAAGTACTACAATTACTTTGTGTTTATCTTTTTGTTGTAATAGACTTACTTTCTTTTTGTAATCGCCGGTATACAGTAAACCAGGAGCTCCTGAGTAAACGGACTTTCACGACCCGTTAGGGGGTGGGGGGGGGGGGGAGGGGGAGGGGGGTTGCGTACGCACCAGTCGCACACCCCTGCCTACGGGCCTGGTATAGAGTGGGCTTCGAACCCGGGTCGTTTGCTTATCTGCTTCACCATCCCAGGAATGATACGAGGGGAAGTACATTTTAACATGTTTATATAGAGTTGCCCATCACAATAATGAAAGCTAACCATTTCCAAATCAGCGCTTAGGTCTGATCAGTGTAGATCAGTACTAAACCCTAGAACGCTCCTCCTTTTCTTACTGGATCTCTATTTTCTCAGTTTTCTGCCTAAGAAATGGGGTTCGGCTGTCGTATGACGTGACTACTCTGATGAATACTATCCCAAGGGTTATCCAAAGGGTCTCCCAAGGATAAGGATTCATGAGATTGAAAACTCGCCGCAGTTCCCCGCGCAGCAACTTCGACATGGCTCTATGAAAGCTTAAGAACACCACTGTGCACACTTGTTGAGATGGCATGGAAAAATTAGGCCAGAAACACGTTTCTTTGGAGCGCTTTGGTAGCCGTCTGGAAAGGAATTTGAGCAATTATTGACAGCTAAATCACCACTTCTTTGTCTGAGGTCAACCCGTTTCGTTTGCTACAGTGTAAACTTATCTTTCAACCTCTGTTGTGCTCATACGCCATGACAAGCTAAGCACGAGGGAAAACTGGAGCGGTATTTTTACACTGAAGTGCACTTGTGCGTTCATACTTACAGCTATTAACTTGACCTGAAGATGGCGGGAAGTCCGGGAATTCTTCTCACCTCCACCCAAGGTAATTTGATCCGGTTTATTTCGCGACACAAAGAGTTCTCTGTGCTTTGAGTTTGTCGGCGGAGTTCTGCCTCCGTGTACATGTGCGGTCCGTTTCGACTGAAGATGTTTGCTCTCATTGTTTTGCAAACGATTGTAGCCCTTTGTTTTACTCCGCAGTATAACTTTGGGCAAATACTGAGTTCTCCAGCCATTAACATCGCACAAGGCAAGAAAATCGAAGCTACCTCAACGTGTGGAGTAGATGTTAGCGAAGAGGAGTTATTCTGCAAATTGGCCACCGTGCCTGGAAAACTCGCAATTCTGGGACTGTCTTGTGAATACTGCGACCCAACTATTCCGTCCAAGAACCACCCGATAGAGTATGCTATCGACGGATCTGAACGCTGGTGGCAGTCTCCGCCGCTTTCCCGAGGACTTCAGTATCAACAAGTCAACATCACTATCGATTTGGGACAGGTAATGTGTCGAGGCATTCCTTATAGTTCTTTGCCACCATAAAAGTAAACTTAAGCTTATACGAACTTCACTTCCAAAAAGTCTTCTTGAAAGGCTTTTTAAAGCTTAAAACAGTTGTCCAGAGGCAATTTCAGAGCAGAACGATCCAACGCGAACTGGATGTGACAGATTTTCACCTTCTGGAAAACTTAAGCTTACTAAAGTTTACCATTTGAAAGGAATATAATTCTTAAGCTAGTCTTCGCCTAATTATAAGCTAAAATTACATCTATTTTCGATGCGCGATCATTGTTAGATAACCTCCATTTGATCTATGTCTGTGGACATCAAAATCTCGGACTTGATCGATCTTTGGAAAAATGAAACATTTCGCACCCAAGTGAGAAAATAATAAGCTCTGAACGCATTCAAGAATCGTAGTTGTCATACATGTAGCTCTTCCATTTTCGTTTTAAGCTGTTTTGATGGAAATATATTAAGTTCCCTGGTGAAGTCTGTTATACTGGTTTGGTAATTCACTGGGTAGGCCTTTTTGTTAAGGTTGATTGTTAAAAAGTGACTGGAATGTGTGGAATTTACTGTGTGATGCGTTGGTTTCCTGTTTTATTTCACCACATCTAAGGGCCTGTTTAGAAGAGGTTTTCCAGCCTGGCTAGATGGGCTGGCTCGGGAATTGGGAATAAAGTAAAATAAAGTGGGAGCTGGTCATTTATTATGTAGAAATATGATAATCTAAATTTCTTTGGAACATACAGTGTATTCTGTGGGTGCTTATTTGTTATTTTGATTTTAGGAGTACCAAGTGGCTTATGTTATCATCAAAACTGGAAATGCTCCTCGGCCCGGCACCTGGGCTCTGGAAAAGTCAGTTGATGGCGGAAAGACGTTTACTCCATGGCAGTATTTTGCTACCACTAACAGCGAGTGTTTGAGTTACTTTGGGATATCTTCACTGCTGCAGTCATTTAAAGATGATACAACTGTGACATGTACGACTAGTTATTCACAGGTGCCACCATTTGAGAATGGTGAGGTGAGACCAATGTTCTGATATAGTATTGCATGGTCACAAAGGTAGTTTGTATACAGTGTATTTTAGCTTTATAAATAAAGTTTTATTTGCAAGCCATTGACTTACTACTCACATCACTGATCACATTTCAGATTCACATCTCATTAGTGAATGGACGCCCTGGTGCAGCAAACTTTTCTTACAGTCAAGCCTTGCAGGTATGTTGAGGTTGCCGTAATAGTATTAAGTTTGTTTTAAAAAAAGTAATTTTGACATTAAGAAGAATTACCTCTATGAGGACTTGTATGTTAAGCACAGGTCAGCACTTGGAGGCAAAGATAATAAAGCTGTTTAAACTTTGTTTGTTTGTTTGTGTTTAAACTACAGGAATGGACTCGTGCCACACATATTAGATTGAGATTATTAAAGGTCAAAACCCTGTTGGCAGATCTATTACCACTGGCCAGGCAAGATCCTAGTGTTACAAGAAGGGTATGAACAAAGACATTTTGTTATTTAAGCATGACAGACATGGCTCTGCAAACAACGAAAATCTGATAAGCTGTCAGAAGCAACCAGTCCTTGGGCGGGGGAGCAAGGATGGGCCAATAGTAACAGCAGGATGCTCCTGGATTATTTACTGAGGTTTAATGATAAAATTACAAAATTGCACTTTCTACAATAGTTTTTGTTAAAATTTCTGGATAAGTTACTGTCCGACAGATATAGTAACATGTACTGCCAATACATTTAGTGACTATGCCATCTTTGAACAAATGTGCCCAGAATTAAAATATTTGAGAAGATTGACGTGCTTTAATTTAAGGTAATTTTTAAAACAATACACAATTACAAAGAACTAGTGGTCAAGATGAACTCGGCTTGAACTGAGGAAGTTTAAATTATGATTCTACCTCACCATTACATCATTTATGGATCACATGAGATTGCATGACCTGGCAGCTTCAATGTACTTAGGGTGTTGTTCAGTAATAAGCTAAGTTTTGCTTCTTCTGTTTGCAGTATTTCTACTCCATCAAGGATATCTCTGTAGGAGGTATTTGCATGTGTAATGGCCATGCTGATGACTGTGTTCAGACATCACAGGATGACAACTCGCAGTTTGAATGCAGCTGTAAACATCAGACATGCGGCAGCAAGTGTGAGAGATGTTGTCTAGGGTTTGTGCAGAAGCCTTGGAGACCAGCCACACCAGATAGCAGTAACGAGTGTGAACGTGAGTCAAACTTTTGTAGCTCAGGAACCAAAGCAATGTAGGATCTGGGTATGCTGTAATTTGCCAGCATCCTTCCACACCCCTTGGGTGAGGAGGTCCCATGGTTATTGTGGGTGTTTATCAGAGAATTTTGATTCATTGGCTTGACATTGAAATGTTTCTGAGAGTAGATTACAAGATGATTCTGTGTAATTGTGTCATTGGGCTGAAAAAGCTGTAACTTGTTGTGTTTTGTTTTTAATATTTCCAGCGTGTAACTGCCACAGTCATGCAACTGACTGCCGTTACAATGAAGCCATTGCTCAAGAAAAAAGAAGTTTGGATATCAATGGGAACTATGAGGGGGGTGGTGTGTGTGTGAATTGTCTGCATAACACTATTGGCATTAACTGTGAGAGGTGCAAACCTGGATACTACCGTCCCACCGGAGTACCTATGACTTCTCCTGATGTCTGTCAAGGTGTGTTGATTTTTTAAATAGAATCTGTTTGTGTTCTAATAACCCTAGCTTGTCACTACCAATAGTTTGCACCAAAATGTTTGGATTCTAATTTGCCAAAACAAAAGACTACAGGAAAGTACAGTTTACACAAAATCTTGTTTTTTAAGTTACCGGTATATTTGAGCTTGTTATCCACCGACTGTATTACATGTGAGAGATGTTTACATAATTTAAATACATTTGATAGAAAGTTTATCTTTCCACCCCTGGTAGTCTTAACAGTTGCTGATAGCTGCTATTCACTGGATGGAAGGTTGATCTCCCTCCCCCTGCCTGTAGTCCTTACAGTTACTGATGGCTGCTGATAGTATAGCTGTTATTTTGCAGCCTGCACATGTGATGGAAGGTTTTCAACTGGTCGCTGTGCTGATGGTGATGGTCAGTGCGAGTGTCTTGAAAACTTCAGTGGGCCTCGTTGTGACCAGTGTAATGAAGGATTTTATGGATTTCCAAACTGCAAACGTGAGTGCTACAAACAGCTGAATAATTCTGAAGTGATTAATTTATGGGATATTTGCATGCCCTTTGAGATGGTTAGTTAAGATGGTTCCTTCAATCTGATTTCCACCAGCATGTGACTGTCATCCATTGGGTACAAGTGGGCGTGTCTGTGG
Source organism: Pachyseris speciosa (assembly GCA_016490735.1). Lineage (NCBI taxonomy): Eukaryota > Metazoa > Cnidaria > Anthozoa > Scleractinia > Pachyseridae > Pachyseris > Pachyseris speciosa. The sequence continues at coordinate 714,872 of JAEMWC010000159.1, forward strand.
ACCCTCTGGTGATCAGTGTCCATGTAATGCAGGTTATACTGGTGCCAAGTGTGATGAGTGTGCTTCAGGGTATTATGGATTTCCAAACTGCAGGAGTGAGTACTTACTTGGTTCATAGCACTGGCATCACTTTGTACACCTTTTTCTTTGTGAGATTGCTTTGAATGTTGTTTGAGTGGAATTTAAATGGCGACCTGTTAAAGCAATAACAACAGCAACAACAATAGTGATAGTGAAGTTGGCACTTGATAGTATAGTCAATGGAAAGGTTAATTGCCATCCTAAACCAGTGATAAAATCTAGCTAAAATATTAAAATAAGATATACAGGGTATTTAATATTTTAAAATTTGCCTGTGATCTAAATATTAATAACACAAAATGATGTCTTTGTACTGTTCATCATACTACAAGTCAGAACAACCTAATAGTGACCGAAAGCTTTTTGAATATCAGAGAAATACACTTTTTAACTAAAACGGATGGAGTTTTTTTTTTTAACCAATGACTAAACCCGAACAGGCAGAAAATTTGCATTTGTTTTTCGCGAATAGATAATTCCAGCCGTTCGATCGAGTCAGAATTTTCTCTGACCAAATGATGGTTATTTATTTTATTTTTGGAAAATTGTCTTGAAAAATAGGGTGCGCGTTATACACGGGTGCGCATTATACACGGGTAAATACAGTAGTGACATTGTTGTCATTGTTGAGACACTGTTGTAGATTACATCGTATTTACTAATTTCATACATGGCTGCTCTAATGCCTAATGTTTTGTGTATTAATATATTTTAGGGTGCAACTGTGACAATGTGGGTGCTTTGACACCCAATGTCTGTAATGTCAATACTGGACAGTGCACGTGCCGTCAAATGTACACTTCCAGACAGTGTAATCAGTGTAGCAGGGGATTCTACAGCTTCCCTGAATGTAAAGGTTAGTAATCACAAACTGATCAGGAGTATTTGTACAGGACATGGAACTGTAGAACTGTAGTAATGTTTTGCTTGGTTGTTTATTACACCAGGAGTGTGATTATTGGGTGAACAGAAAGTTTCTGGGTTAGCCATTTGTTCAGGTAGTTGTAGCAATGCTAAGCCAGTCTGGGGTCGCTGATGTTGAGGTAGCAAAAGCTGTTGGTGATGATTGGATTACGTTTTCACACTGATTTTGTTTTGCTCTTTCATTTTTCAGTTTGCAACTGTGATGCTGAGGGTACAGCACGTGACATCTGTGACCCAAACACTGGAGTGTGTATTTGCATGATGAATTTTGCAGGTCCTCGTTGTGAAGTTTGTAATGAAGGATATTTCAGATTCCCCGCTTGTGATGGTACAGTTTATCAACTGTGTTTTAACAGTAGTGATACCTGATTAACTAATAATAATTGAAGGGCTGGGGGCATAAATACTCATAAATAGGCCTGAAATTGGACCAGCTCCTTAAACAAGTGTCTCTTTGTAACAGAGTATGGTCTTTTGTAAACTTAACAAACAAGCTGCCCTCCCTGAAAGAAAAAAAGAGAACTCAAGGGTTAAAATTGTCATGTTAGTGATTTCAAACCACTACTCTCAGCTGAGCCGGAAACCCCAATTCACATTAAAGTGCACCTACAGTACCGGCCGGAGGGATTGCAGCATGTCCACGCGTGTAAAATGCGTGTAATGCGCGTGTAATTTGAGTGGACACTGAGTGGGTATTGCGTGGGCACTGCGTGGACACTGCGTGTAATATTCGTGTAAAAATTGCTTTGCGTGTACTCATGGCATACGAGCGATCTTTTGTTATTCATACACGCAAATTTGCCAAAAAGTCTCAGATATAGCGCGCAACACGGCGAAATGGCTGTACATGTTATTCGACAGAGTTATAAACACGCAGCGATCGATGCGCTACGGAACGTGAAATCAAAACAACTCGTAAAGTATCTTACTCTTGTCGAGGGATAACCTAAAATTCTGCGCTACTATTTCAGGAAAACTGCTGTGAGAGTCCGTTTCGGCACTCCGCAATGGTTTAAAAATTTTGCACCCTTCCGCGACAGTTTGAGCGAAATTTCGAGCGAAAATTTTGCGACACTCCACCAGGGTTATAAATAAATTTTAAAATAGCCGTCAGAGCTAACTAAAGTAGGCGGAAAACTGATGAAATTTTTTTCAAAGAGGTAAATTCTTACAAAGTAGGCGGCGATTTTCGCCGGTTGCTGGCTTCTCATGAAACCCCTGCTCCACCATAGCTCGAGCGAAATTCTGCGGCATTCTGCAATAGTTCGAGCGAAATTTTGCAAACCTCCGCGACAGTTCCGAGCGAAATTTCGCGCCACTCCGCGATAGTTCAAGCAAAAATTTTGCGGCACCCCGCTATAGTTCGAGTGAAATTCTTCTCGCTTGCTGTAAATGATACATTTATTTTGTTTCGTTTTATCTTCTCCGCATCATAAACATCTCATTCTTCAACAAACAGCGTGTGGTATTTTTGTCACCCGACGAGGGCAAATTTTTCTCACGTGCTAGGCAACGAATTCTATCAATGGATCGGATTTCATTTTATCTTTTCACAAGTAAAAGTTTTCGTATGTTTTGTTTTGCATTTTGTAATGATCTCCTTCACAATAATGGTGCTCTCGGTAACCGGGCTGGCTTGCCTGCTCATAATGAACACAACGGATGTTTTTATTACAAGAAAAATATAGGAACGGCATGGTCAATCGAGCTCAGTTCGTTTCGAATGTCTAGACGATCGGACGCCGCTGATGTCTCATCTGTGGCCTTTTTTTTTTTTTTTTTTAATTCAGGCGTTTATCCTTGTCACGCAACTCTGTAATAAAAATACCGAAGTGCGAATTAATCCCGTTTTCGATACCATAAATTGAGCGCAATACCTCATGCTATCCTTCATGCCTTTTGTAAAACAGTGGGTTCGCTTTAAAACTCTCATTTGAAGAACGACAATGACAGAACACCGGCAAGGCGGTCAGCAAATAATACGGTAGTGTTTTGTTCTTGTTACAAGCGGTGAGTGAGTTCCAGGGGAGAGATTGTGTGTTATTTTACACGCAGTCACTGAGTGTAAAATTACACGCATAAAATGTATTTGCGTGGACATTGCGTGGACACTGCGTGGGCATTGCGTGGCCAGTGCGTGTAAAGTGAGTGTAAGGTCCGTGTAAACTGCGTGTACTGCACGCACATTACACGCGTGTAATGCTGCAATCCCTCCGGCCGGTACTGTACGTAACCCCCAAACCTTTTTTTGATCTTAAATGATTCATCTCTGAATTAGAAGCACAACCGTGAAAATATTTTCTGATTCGGTTGAATCGTCGCTTTTCTGTGCCCCGGTAAAGTCTCGAAATTACGACCAAAACACCGCTATTTTGTTTCATGACTGAGTTATGGGGAGAATGGGTTCAGCGCTTGTATGGCGTCATCCCAGGAAAGGAAGTTCTGTTGCGCTTACAAAGTTCTTTGAAGGAAGCTCAATAATTAATTCTAACTCTGTAGGCAAATAGGACATGATTTTAACCGATGATTTATATTCATAGTATTGTCACATGTAATATTTCTCTCCTAAGAGAAGATTTGATGTTTTGCAAATGAATGAGCCAAAAACAGACTGGCTGTTCCTGAAATAAACATATTCCCATCGGCTGATCTCACAAGCATTTTATGCCCTTTTATGCGGTGAAAACAGAAAATTCCAATGAGTCCGTTCAGTGAAAAGATCTTCTCTTTAAAACTTGTTTATTGTACAGTGATGCAACCCAAACATGTGCGTGTACCATGTTTTCAAAATATCGTGATATTCGGCATGCTGCGTATCGGATACACAAAGGATTTAACTTCAGTAACACAAAGTGGTATGCAATAATGTAATAATCATTCCTTGATATGTACCTTTAGGAAAACCTCATAATTCTAACTTCCTTTGAATTTTCTGGCCTTCATGAGTCCTACAGTCTTCGACACAAGCACTCTATTAAAACCAGTTTCGAACAGCAATCAAAATATATTTTCAGAGGCCATGCTAATTCACTGACAGGAGCTCATGTCACTGATCAATACATTGTAGACTGCTAAGAAAACTTGAAGTGTTTACAAATCAAATTGATTAACTTCACCGAATTCAGTTGATTTAGACAATGCTGCCGCTTGGACTTTATGTTCAAATGGAGCTACATGTAGTAAAATATATCCATTTGCATCTAAATTTGTGTTAGTTTGTTTACATCGGGTATATTCGCGATGCAAAATTATTCTTGCATCGCGAAGTTGCGTTCACTTATTTCTAACCAACTTTAGATGGATACGTAACCTCAAATTTTAATTGCAGTAAGCTGTATTTATTTTATTTTACCTTGCCTTGACTTTGTTCAAAAATTTTTGTTTTCTAATAGTACTGCCTGAGGATAATTAGAAGTTCAGCTAATCTTCGAGTCACATAATTCGCGTTGGCTGAGCTCACTTTCTGTTCTGTTATTGTCAAATCTATCTTTGCCTTCTTTGAATAGATGCCATAAATGAAGATTCTCCCATAAACAGGCACTTCTGCAATTAATTGCTGATATTTGTTTAAAAGGACTGATACAAAGTCGGATGTGCGCCGATAACAATTGTTTTCAAACCGCTGCATGATTCCCATAGCTGATGCACAGGCAGCCGGTTATCATTAAATTTTCAAGTTAAAGGGGACCTGATTAGGAGTAGCCAGGTAAGCTGAGTGAATTTGAAAGGCAGAGCTTTCAATTTTGCACCTAAAAAAAGCCGGCTATTCCCTTCAGAGTAGACGGGTGCCAGTACCCGGGTCCTGGCTTCTAATACAAACACTGCACGGGTACTCGGTCGTTCACAATTGAAATGTTAAAGCAAAACATTTGCTCACCAGCAGTGTACACATATCACGAGGTACAGCAGATAACACTTATAAACAAAGTTAATCTTTTTTGTATTCCCTTCTTCCTCGAATCTTGCTGTCCATTCCTGGTCTTCATAATGATGAGGCCCCTTCGAGCTCCTTGCCAATTCTTTACTAGTTGCACTTCAGAAATGAAGTTAATTTGGTATTCACCCTACACATAGCCTGACTCTGACTCTGAGGACAAGGAGGACATGATTCCAACACAATTTTGACTACTGCCAGGCTTTTAACCTCCAATATGTGCTTTGATGACCCCAACAAACGCTTGCAAAAACAGAGATTGACTGAGACGCTATCTTTCAATCATTCCCCGGGATGATGTCACCAACCTCGTAGGACCCAGACTCCCTTTTACTCGGCCGTGCAACAAATTGAATGAGACTTAAGCTGTTCATAAAAAATAGAGGATTCAACCAAATCCAATAATTCTTGCGCAGAAATACTCCAAATGATAAGTAGATTTATTTAGGTGAAAAAAAATTTTGGGGTTAGGTGCACTTAAAGTTTGTCTGCCTTTTTGATAACAACAACAGTGAGCTGCTCATGGCATGCATTAACCCATTGACTCCTAGCTGTTTTTATATTTTTGGAGTGATTTTCCACCTATAAACGATGAATAACAATTCGTGACTCTTTATTTGAACTACCAGAGAAAAGTGGTGCTGTCCTAAGGCACTGGAGGCTCAAGGTTTCTGAAAACGTCATTTTTACGTAGCTATTTTTATCCGTGAAGCAACCACAATGGCCGAAGTTCGGTTTGCTTGCGATTTTTGCTAAGTTTACAGCCATTTTTCATCTTTAGCGGCTGCCTGATGAGCATCATTAAGCGTGACGGTAGCTAAGAGTCCACTTTCTCAAAGAATCGAGCAAGGTGATGTACTTTGTTGTTGAATTTGGCTTGTTACTCAACGAACTGGGAATTTGGCCGGTCGAACACTTAGTACCTTTGGGACTCGACTATTGATGAATTTCTCGACCTACCGCCACATATTTTGGAATTTCTGAGTACTGAAGATGACCACAAGCAGGAAATTTTGGCGGTAGGTCGGAGTGGCTGTAGACTTAGTTTATATGTGAAAGAATTGGGGGAAGGAACGGGTGCTGTCAAAAATTCTCGTTGGTTCCCAGCATGCAATGCGCTCAAGATGTTGAAAATGTCGGGAAGGCCCAAATGCACTGGAACAAAAGGCTGTATCTACGCTCGGGAGAAGAATATGAACAAAAAAAGTCATTTCAAAGCTAGAAAAAGGACTGAATTTCGTTATGATGGTTGAATTTTGGTTTTTCGACAATGATTTCCTTAAAAAACATGAAGGCGAAAAGGGGAATTTTTGTCGTTTCTCTTTGACGTTAAAAACGGTCAGTTTCGTTCTTGTCCAAACTCAAAAGGCCATATTTAGTAAAAATCGCTACGTTTCTTGCATTTATTGGATATCCAAATTTAAAGGACATTCCATTTCGTGCTCACAACTAACAGTTATGGCAATATTCGTGCGATTGGGAAAGTTGCAATGTTTTGAAGCATGGGAGTTTTTTACGGCGGTTCTGGGCGGTTCAGGTGCCAAAGGGTTAAACTAACACAGAAACAAGATTCATATTTGTCAACCATGCCAATATGTATTCAGCTTATGATAATTACTGATTTCAGCCTCTGAGACTAACAAACTTTATCATCATCAGACTGTGGCTGCTCATCTCAAGGTATGGTGTCTCCTAACTGTAGTCAGTTTGGTGTGTGTGAGTGCCAAGAGAACTATGATGGCTTTAAGTGTGACAGATGCAAGGTGGGTTACTACAACTATCCCAGGTGTGTGAAGTGTGCATGTGACCCTCGTGGATCACAGCACGAATTCTGCGACCCTCGTACAGGACATTGTATCTGCAAGGGGAGCTTTCGTGGTATCAACTGTAACCTCTGCCGTAGTGGGTATTATGGATTTCCTGATTGCCGAGCCTGTCAGTGCAACCCAGCTGGTATTAAACCTCTTCCAGACAGGCCACTTGGTGACTGTTCCTTATCCAATGAGGTTTGTGTTTTGTGTCTTGACTCTTCATGTTTTGTTATCTGTGTGATATACAGAAGAGTAGGAACAAAATAATGTTAAACTGTTTTGTGGACTCTTCTGTTTTCATTTGAAAACCATGCAAATGCAAGTTTTCCATTCACCATTCAGTTAATAGGACTGTAGAATGAATTTTGAAAAATTTTGTAGTATACAAGGTTTTGAATAATATGTGAATGATCATAGCAGTTAATACTAAACAGTACTTAAGCAGTAGTGAAAATAAAGCCTGGAAAAAAATTCAGGCTTGTACGAGATTTGAACCCATGACCCTCTGCGACACTGGTGTAGTACTCTACCAACTGAGCTAACAAACCAACTGGGAGCTGCTCATTTTGTTGGTTGGTAAGATATCTGTGAGTGATGAATATGTGAGAATGAATATATGAAAATCATGTATTTGAACTGTAGGTTAAAGAATGAATAATTATGTGAATTATCATCGCAGTTAATACTTAACACTACTTAAGCAGCAGCAAAAATAAAGCCTGAAAAAAAATTAAGACTTGTATGGGATTCAAACCCACAACCTCTGTGACACCGGTGCAGTGCTCTACCAACTAAGCTAACAAGCCAACTGGGAGCTACAAGCCTGAATTTTTTCAGGCTTTGTTTTCACTGCTGCTTAAGTACAGTACAGCTCGGAGATAAGGTGTGTTTGTTTGTTGTTGTGTTTGTTAACTACCCAGACACAAAATATACGCGCGTTTTTTTGCGCATAAAAGTCTTTTTTGACATGTCTAAAATTGCGTATCCTATACGCGTCTGGCCTTTGTTATTCATAACCATAAGTTCTCTTTGTGTGTAATTGTTTAAGAAACAAAAGAATTAATACCAGCCGCCGAGAAGCAAAAAATCGGCATAATCTCAAAGACGTTGGTGTGCCGGCGAGCGTGAATAATTGTGCCGTCACAACAAACAAAAATGTGACACCTCTGGTTCTGCAAGGCGAACATAGACGATTAAAACGGCAAAATACTCTGTCTTAGATGCTGAATTTCATTATTGAAGTGCTTGTGGTGCGTTGTTTATTGACGAGTTGTTCCTTTGAAAGCAAAGTTTCTAAGGTGTTTCTCTTTTCATCGCGCACCAGTGAGCGTGAATAATTGTGTCGATCATCACAACACAGAAATGTGACATTTCTGGTTCTACAATACAAGACGCACAGAGACGAATGAAATGACAAAATACTCTGTCTTAAATGCTGAATTTCGTTAGAAAAGTGCTTATGACGAGCCAGTTATTGACGAGTTGTTTCTTTGAAGCTTTTATAAAGTGTTTTCTCTTCTCATCACGTGCTGCCGAGCGACTGAATTGTGCCGTGACAACAAACAAAAATGTGGCATCTCTGGTTCAACAAGACACAGATACGATTAAAGCGAAAAAATACTGTCTTAAATGCTAAATTCCATTAGAAATGATGCACCATTTATTGAAGAGTATAGATTATTTATTTAGCGTGCGCCGACAAGCATGAATTCACAACAAATAAATGTTCTACAAGGCACTACGAGTGAAATGGCAAAAAAGCTGTCGTTAACTTGAATATTCGGTGTACACTGTAGTAACTCTTGCTATTCAGACTATTCAAAATTAACAATGACTCAACAACAAAGGGAAGAAAATGAGTAAGCTCATACATACTAATAAGCCATTTTGCATATGTGATAGACGCATATATAAATTGTTTTTGACTTGTCTATGCACACTGTGTATGCGCATTTTTTGCATATATTTTGGTTCGCTTGTCTGCAAGCTGTACTGTAGTCTTCAGTATTAACTGCGATTCTCATTCACATATTCATTCTTTAACCCACAGAATAAATACTGTATTCTCATTCATTCTCACATACATGTACAAGGTTTTGTTTGCAGCCAGTTAGGATGTGTGTATGGTGAAGACTGTGCAAAGATTTTTAAGATTGTATTTAAAAACAAGTTGTTATTACACCTGGAGATAGCAATCCAGGGAATAAACTTTCTTCAATCTCTTCATCATTGCATGACTGTTCCTGGTGTCATTACAAATACAGTTTAACCTTCATTTACCCTTACCTCCCATAAGCGTAACACCAATAAACCAAGGCCCCGATGATTTCTCCTTTGAAACTCTACATGTATAACTTCATTGTGACCACAGAAACATTACTCACAGGACGATTTGTTAGCAGAAATTCCATTACGTGCTTTGAAGTTGTCCACAACAAAAGATGGCGACAAAGTCTATAATAGTAAAAACAGCCTTTATTGTACCATAGAAGACAAGACAAGACAAGACAAGACATTTATTTCATAATATTGGCTGTACAATTTCTTGGCACGCAGTTAGCCAAAAATGCTAGTTGTGGCATGCCAAATAAATTCTATTAGAAATCAGATATTACAGATAATAAAAAACGCAAAGAAAAAGGGGACAAAAGTATGTGTAAGTCAAAGCGAGAGAGACAAATCTATTTAATGCAAGCTTTGAAAGAAGCAATTTCATCTCATGTGTTTAACAGCGAAGACATTATGTTGGAAACGATAAAAGCAAAACGAATCGAAGCAGAGTGAAGCAGGGAGAGCGGTGAAAGCAGCTTCAACAAAAACTAAGAAACAATGAAATGAAAACTGCAATTAAAACTAACCAAAAAACTAGTATTATAAAATATAGAATCAAAAGGTTGTAACATTCATTGATACCAAAGTAATAACTAAAAGATACAAAAAGGTTGAAAACTTACATCTGTGTCCACTTGAGGGATTTCAGAGTAGAAAAAGGTAGATGTTAAAACTTGATGTTATCACTGACTAGATGACTAAAACTAGCGGTTTACCTTAATACATAGCAAGAATAGGTACATATTACACAGTATAATAGAATTTATCATTCTGTTTGCTATAAGTGGGTACGTATATCCATAGGTTTGACCACAGGAACTAAAGATTATTAAAAAACAAAGAAACTTAAAAAAATTGAAAGGAAATACTAAAGCCAGAATCTATTTGGCAGTAACACTCATGTAAGCCAACACCTATGATCAGTCCTAAGGGTTTCTGCTTAGACAAAGTTTGACTGTATAGAAATTTATTTCTATTAGATTTTACAAATTGATGTGTAATTTCAGGGTCAGTGCGACTGCAAAGATAACGTCCAGGGCCTGGTGTGCACAGAGTGCAAAGATGGCTACTACAACCTTCAGAGCAGCAATTCTTTGGGCTGCAACAACTGTGATTGTAATTTGGATGGTGTGATTGGTGGAATCAGGTCTTGTGACAAGGTCACAGGGCAGTGTACTTGTAAGCTGTATGTTACTGGCAGAAGGTGTACCTCATGTAAACCAGGATTTTATGGTCTGGCAGGGAGGAAGGTCTTTGGATGTACAGGTATATTCATTGTTAGCAGTATTGGTATTTTGAACATCACATGACAAATTTGATTTATATGCACCCAAGTATACACAGATTCAAAACTGAAAATTAAGTTGTAAATCTCAAAACAAAAAACAAAAAAAGCAAACAAACAAACAAACAGCCAGTCAAAAATAAAGAAAATCTTCTATCTTTTAGTCGAAGTAAAAAACCATCATTTTCACTGTATGTGTAGTGGTCAATCACAATATTAGGTTGCCATCTATGTATTATATCTGTTGGTGTACCTGGAATTTCACAGGTTAGTCATAATCATGCTAAAAAGAGAAACATACATGTATGTTACACTGTAACTTAGTCCTGTTGTTAGTGTTCTGTCTTGGTTTTTACTTGGAGCATGAGCAACAGTTGTTCCAAGCATGTCTTTGCATTATCAGGGTGTGGCTGTGATGTGGGTGGTGCCTTTGATCAGTTCTGTGACAGTGTATCAGGCCAGTGCAAATGTCGAGCAAATGTTACTGACAGAGACTGCAGCAGGTAAGGGGTTTGGAATTTATTGCATTTGATTTTACTGTCTGGTGTATCAAATTGTTATTGCCACGTGACAAGCACAGACCTCCTTTAAACATGCAATCTTGTTTGCTATATGGTATTTTTAGATGATGATTTTGAGTTTTGTATTGTTTACAGACCTACCCCTCAGCATTACTACCCAACCTTACTGCATATTAAGGCTGAGTTGGAGGAAGGAACTACAGCTCCTGCCAAACAAGGCTCTGATGTGCTGTCACCTGATGAACCATTCTCAAGTGATGGCAGTCCAGCCAGATTTGGCTTTGATGAAAGTGTATTCCCTGGATACTCTTGGCGAGGTTATGCCACCATGTCTGATCTTCAGGTTAGCTGGGAAGTCATTGGTTGGTCACATTTTTGAATGGACATATTTTTTTTGCTTGTCACCAGTAATTTGCATATCCTTGTTTTCTTTACAGCGTAGTAAACCACATGCAAGCTACAATTAATCTCACTGATGCTATCACTAAAAGTCTTACACAAAATTGTGTAGATGGTTGCACTGTTGTACAATCTTGAAGCTCTTCAACTTTTGTCTCTAGCAAAATGTCAGCGATAATTAAGTTTTCCCTTTGATTAAAATTTCATTGTTTATTGATTTAATCAAAGAAGGCAAACAGTCTGGATAAATTATGTTGTTCAACAGAGAGCACTTAAAATCACTATGGACATTCCAAAGACAGCTCGTTACCACGTTGTGTTCCACTATGTGCTGAATGGGAGTTCACCAGTAACAGGAGAGGTGATGTTCATGCCCAAGGGTGGGATAGGAAGTAAACAGAGCAGTAAAGTGACATTCCCAGTCACACAGGCCGGCCCCGCACATCAGACTGTGGGAGAAGCAGACATGGCTACACAGTTTATGCTGACTAAAGGACAGTGGGACCTCATGTTATTACTGCCTCCTGCAAGCATTCTTCTGGTGAGTGTTGGCACTCATTTCCCTTGAATTGTGGACTGTTTGAACACAGAATGCAAAACCATACACCTTTCACTTATTGAACTATAGTCACACAAGTCTCACTATTCTCGTTGATAATTAAAACATCTAGGTTTTGTTTAGAAGATCGACTGTGGGTTCAATTCTTGTTGAAGGCTACAACCTTTTTTTAGGGCTATATACAGTTTTGTAAACTAAAACTTTGAAGTTCCACGTCTCTTGAAATAAAGATTTTTCTTATATTTAAATGTTAATGTTCAGAATGCTCATAAGCAGAAGTTTCAAATCGCAGGGGTAGCCCACTTAAAAAAATATAATATAATATTTAATATTTAGACTGCTTGCATTCATTTTTACATTGAATCATATATATAATCTTAACTGTATGCTGTGTATTTGTTACAGGATTATGTTGTTGCATTACCCCAAGAATATTATGAAGCTTACCAACTGGAAGAGAAAGTCACTAAACCCTGTCAAGTGAATGGTTTTGATAGTTTATGTAATCAGTTCTCCTACCTAAGCACAAAGAAGCCAGGACTGTTCACTTCAGAGCTGGAGACAGGATACATCATAATCAGGGGCGGTGGCCGCCAAGACACACAGTTGTTTAAAAATGAATCAGTTCTGGAACAGCTGGATTTCGCTGCCATGGCTTTGCTGGATCGCAATCAGGTAAGAGGTGCATTGCTGTGGTTATGTTGGATAACAATCAGGTCACAAAATCTCAGTGCCCCACTCATTTACCCCACTGCCCCATACTAGAGATAGATATATAATCCTCCTATAAGCTTTATTTGAATTCTTTGAAAACTACAGTACCGCTCAAAAGTAAGTTACCAGTCGTGTCGCATTTCCTGTGCTACGCGATTCGCGTCGCGCGCTACGCGAATTGCGTCGCGCGCTATGCAATTCGCGTCGCGCGCTACGTGATTCGCGTCGCGCGAGAGTCTCTAAAGCGGAAATTTTTGGCATAAATTTTGGGTGATTTTGCAATGTGATATCAATTAAATTCGCTTAACACTTTCCAAATGCAGCTATTGTTCTGTCGAATTTGAGTCGTTCATACGTGTAGTTCACTTCTGTGCAAATAAATATAGCATCATTGAGGTCATTACAAATTGAAAACTCGAAACAAACCGACGAATGATCAATTGCGAATGATAAGCATAATTCGTAACTCCCGTTAGCGCTGAATTTAGTTGAATTTTTATCGGTTCTGTCGTCGATACGTTTAAATGGTCATGTTTTCTAAATTCGTTGAGGACATAATCAAGAGCTAGTTCGGCACAAGCAAATGACTAATGACCGGCCGGGTTAATGCATATGCATTTTGCTTTCGGATCGCAAATTTGCATAAAACCGCAAAACTAATGTCTGTGTAATTTGAAACCTTCCACTCCATATGACCGAAAATTCATGAGAAGCGAAGGAATAGAACCCGAAACAGAACGGAGTTTATTTTATTTCCTTCTTTGTGCACAAACAATTTTATCATGTAGAAATCTGAAGTTCATTCTGCCAACAGTGAAGACGCATAAGTTTGGGTAGTTGTATGTGAAATGTTTTGTTTATTGGACATGCCGGCGCTCAATCGTATATTTTCTACTTCGAAGGACCGGAACACATTTTCCTGGCCATATCTTTGTAAACTTGTGCAGATTTTAATCCAATAGAGTTTGTCCGTGGAAAAAAGATTTGCCGAAGAGTAAGTAGTTCGACGCCTCGCACGTGCGGTGAGGGTAAAAGGCAGAATGAGTTTGCGGAATGGCATGTGGCATGACTTGCGGAATCGCATAATTATGCGGAATGTAACATATGCAAAATGGCGCAAGACATGGCGGCTGCGAGACAAGCGAGCTTTTGCCATCTCATCAATTTCACAGTGTAGGTCAAACTCTTTGACAGTTTTGAAATGGATTAAATATAATTCTATTTTTCCGGGGTCGATTGTAAGCGATTTAGGAATGGAGTCTCGCTGAGGCCTATTATGGTTTTCAGAGTTTTACAAGCGTTTCAGAGTTTTACAAGCGTAAAATTTTCAATTTAGTACTGCTTTATTGAAAAAAAGAATTAACTTCAAACACTCTGACTAGCACTCATAACACTTACCTTTGAATTTTATTGCACAGAATACAAATACAGTACCGCTCAAAAGTAAGTTACCACCCTCGCGCGCTACGCGAATCGAGTAGCGTGTGACACGATTCGCGTAACGCGCGACGAGAATCGCGTAGCTATTTGTGTCGCGCGCAACGCGATTCTCGTCGCGCGCTACGCGAATCGCGTCGCGCGTTACGCGATTCGCGTAGTGCGCGAGGGTGGTAACTTACTTTTGAGCGGTACTGTATTTGTATTCTGTGCAATAAAGTTCAAAGGTAAGTGTTATGAGTGCTAGTCAGAGTGTTTGAAGTTAATTCTTTTTTTCAATAAAGCATTACTAAATTGAAAAAGAAAAAGTTTTCTGGAGTTACTTCATAACGATCTTGTCAGGTTAACAGTAAATGACTCGATCCTATCCTTCCCTAATCGGTTGTTAAATAAATATCCTCTTGTCATTAGAATTTGTAGAAATCTGTGTGTTTCTGTCAGTAAGATGAATTGTGTAGGCTTAAGTAAAAAATGATGGCATGTGTAGTTTGACTAACATAAGTATGTGCTACTTTTTTTAATCCCAATCTGCAGAATCGTGTCACAGCAGACTTTTCCATCCCTAAGCGTGGTAAATATGTGCTTGTGATTCAGTATTACAAACCTTCAGATGGGAGGGCCCCATTGACTGTTTACTTGAGATACCCAAGAGGAACGCAAAGAGGAGATTTCAACCTTCAGAGCTGTAACTACAGATTTGGCTGCCGTCAGGTGGCTGTGGATTCTTCTGGTGTTGTTAAAGTATTTGATGTCAAACAGTTACAAAGAATGGTGGTTACCCTGCTATCCCGATCATCTGTACCTGTTGCTGTGGTATGTTATTATTATTATTATTTTTATTATTAATCCAAACAGTTACAAAGAATGGTGGTTACCCTGCTATCCCGATCATCTGCACCTGTTGCCGTGGTATGTTATTATTATTATTATTATTATTATTATTATTATTATTATTATTTTTATTATTAATCCATGTTACTGTAATTATGACAAAATGTTGTATCTATAACATTCAAAGAACAAACTGGCTGACAACAGATCTTTGCTTGTCTCTCAGGACTCCATCTCTGCTATTCCGCTGGATATGTGGACATTGGATTTCATTGCACCAAACATTCTTTGCACAACGACAGGTGGAGTATGTATTCCGACATCCTATCCGATTCCTAAAGGAGCTGTTAAAATTGAGGCTGATGGTAATGATTCAAGTGAACAGCAGCCACCAAAGCAAGACCCGTCCACCAAACTACAATATCTAAAAGGACCAGTAAGTGCTCCTTATTATCAGATAGGTTTATTTATCAAGGAGAAAGATGTCTAAACAGCTTGCATATTTTGAGTTAGATCACTGACTACAGTACTGCCTTAAAGTATTGACCCATTTTCTGCATTCTTGCCACAGGGCCTTCACGCATCATTGACACGGTTTTCTGACGTCTAGCCTCATAGGTTCATACAGATGTCACAAAAAACTGAACGTGCTTGAATGTTTTCTGTGCTGGATTTATCTTTAACAAACATTTCCTTCGTCTCTCAGCCGGCTACAATTGGTTTTCTAATCAAAGTGAACCCAGAAGAGACCTCAGGCACTGTAAGCAGTGTTGAAAATTTCGAAACGGTGGTCATGAATGAGTGAGGGACTCATGTAAACAGTGTGAATTTAGAAAGGATAGCAAATGGTAAATCAGAGACCTTGCGAGACTGAGACTTTCTTAGCCTTGCAAAAGAAATTGAGACTCCAAGACAATGTTGCAAAAAAAATTGAGACCATGAGACCCATGAAAAACCAATATCGAACAAATCTTGTTGAATGGCTTAACGATAAAGAAAACTTTGAACTAATAACCACAGCCATGTAAACAACAAGTGAACTGATTACCTGACAATATTGAATGGTTTTACTAGCAAGTGAAGAGGTACCCATCATAAAACACAGAAAGTAGCCAAACAGTAAACAAAACAAACATTCTGAACTAGGCCCAGACTAAAGTGACCTAAAACAAATGATTAAATAAAGATGTAATATTATATTATTAGAGACGTTTTGTTTAGTGCTATTTTTATCAATCTGCGGCATTGCCAAAAAGTTTTAAGCCATGTCACATGCTAGGCTACCGGGGTGATCATGTTTCATGCACTCAGCGGATTTGACAGCCCTTCAATATTTCAGGCAATGTTTCGAGTATTTTTTGTCAGCGTGGAAGAAAACAGTTTACCTTTTTGCTATAATGTTAACATTAACTAACATTGCTTGTTCTTAGCCAAGCAGAAAAGTAGTTTATGAGTTCATTCCATGTTCTTTGAAAAGCCAGTTGAAAGCCGAACAGATATTTGCATATTCTGTGATTTATCTAGTAACCTTTGTGAGAAAATTCTGAAGTATTTGGTAAAAAGCTAGAAAAACAGCAATGCAAGTCTTAAATCTTGTAGCGGCATTTTGTTCAGATGTGGGCGTCTTCAGATAAGAAGTAACCTCACCTGTCAAAAGAAAATTGCTCCCTTCATTTTCGACTTGAGTTGTTGCAGGGCAGTGCATCATCAGATAACACCAGCTGATTGAGTGGCTGGTGGATTTTCTGAACAGGTGATCTTTTTTAGTTCACTCCAAACCATGTTGCTTTTCCTTTTACAGGAAAAATACATCCTTTCAGGGTCTGTACCACGACCAGGAAAGTATGCTGTCATTGTACAGTATTATCAGCCAATGCATTCTTCATTTGATGCTGATGTGTCTGTCACCAGTGACCGTGCTGTGGATGGGAAAGTCAAATTCCACTACTGTCCCCATACATCTGGCTGCAGATCTGTTGTCAGAAAGTTTAATGGAGCTTCCTCCTTTAACATTGGACGTACCTCTGTTGATCTGGAATTTGATATTCCTGCAAACTCATCAACGTGGATTGTAAGTCTTCAAACCATCTCAGCTTGTATGTCACTTCATTAGAACAGTTCTTAACAATGACTTAATCATTTGCCTTCAGTAAATCTAACTTATTATGTGTTTTTTTGTAGGATTACGTCCTCCTTGTGCCTGAAAATGCATTTTCTGATGAACTTCAAGAAGATGCACCAGTCCCTCGAACACAAGAATTCCTTGACTCATGCAGTAAAGATCACTTCTTCATCAAGCCATCTGGTCCTCAGTTTTGTAAAGACTCAGTGTTTTCACTCACCACAAGGTTTAACAATGGAACCTTTGCCTGTGGCTGTAATTCTAGGGGATCTTACAACAATGACTGTCAAGAGTTTGGTGGGCAGTGCTCCTGTCGGCCAAATGTCATTGGAAGAACATGCAGCAGGTGTAAGACAGGATATTATGGCTTCCCCAACTGTAGAAGTAAGAGGATAAAACTAAAAACAGTTGCTCATGTAATTTATTTGGCCTGGAAATCAAACCAGGGCCACACTAAAGAAATGCAAGTGCTTTCACCACTGTATTATCCCTCCTTCCCTGAAAGTCCCACAACTGATCAGCAACTACTCCTTGTGATAATTTTATTATGACGTACTCAAGCATATACACCTAGGTCATAACAACAAAGGGAATGAACAGCAAATAAAATACCAAATACATGTAGATACTAAAAGGGTTAGAATTTTAGAACACAATGCTACATAACCATTATGAAACCAACTTGTGGAGAGAAAAAGTCATCTTAAGACTCAGTGCCATCTCATCCTTCCTCCAAGAGGTTTTTAAGCGTACTCTGTTTCATTTCCTCCCTCTTTGTCAGAATCCATTGAAGGCCTTATGTTTTTAAAAGTTGTTAGAATATTAAGTGCTGCTGATTTTAAGCAAATTATCTTATTTGTTTTCCTTTATTATTTAAACATTTCTGATGATTGTAACTATTGCTATTTGTGTATTGAATTAACAACTTACAAAGTTAGTTAGAATATCTGTATGGCTTCACTCATAAAATGCTTCATCAACAGTTCACATTATATGGTTCACTTTTTATGTAATTAATGAGGCATCATTTTGCTTTTAAACTTCAGAATGCAGCTGTATTTTCTGTAATGAGATTACAGGTGCTTGTGACTGTCCATCAAATACTGTTGGGCCCAACTGTGGGTCCTGTTTACAAGGCACCTATGGTCACGACCCAATCCTAGGCTGTCAGAACTGTGAGTGTGAACGGAATGGTGTCATTGGTGGTAACATAGCTTGTGATGCTAAAACAGGCCGGTGTAACTGTAAACCATCGCACACAGGCCGGCAGTGTAATAAGTGTGCCACAGGTTACTACAACTATCCCCTGTGTCAGAAGTGTGAGTTGTGTGATCCCAGAGGAGTTGATGAGAGAGTCTGTGATGGGGATAATGGACAGTGCTTTTGTAAGGTACAGTATAGGTACTGTATGTAATTGAACAAGGTAATTAGATGTAATTGATTCTCCTGCTGTGATTGGCTACCCACGAGGTCAGCATGGAGCCATCTTGACCGCTCGGGATAGCCGGTTCATTCTGCGTTTTTGTTGTCTTTTAATAGCATCCTTTGAGTTATATAATAAATCCTTTATTGACCAAGCTTGTTTGGACAAGATGGCGGGATATTGGCCTCGTTCTTTTTTTGCGTGTTTATGGACCTTGACTTCGTGTTGGTTCATAAACATGCAAAAAAAGAACTTGGCCAATATCCTGCCTCGGGTGGCTGAGTGGTTAGAGCGCTGGACTTCCAATGCAGTGGCACCCACCCTAGCTTGGACATGCTGGTTCACCTCCTGCCAGTTGGGATTCTTAACTTGTTATGTTTATTTGAATTAGTTGTTTCATGTATTTGCTTGTCCCCACTAGCATTTGCGTGCTATAAATACTGCCAAGGATAAGTAAAGGTCATTCATTTATCTGCACTGCACAATTACATTAATGACTGGATATACTGTGGTGCATCAGTTCTTGGCAGTCATGAATATCAGTCCATGTGATGTCACCTCACCCATGCAATGATGTGAACATGCCATGCTACAACATAGGGACTATGTGCCACTACATTAATTGTCTAAGTATGAGGCAGTGTAAGATGCAAGGAAAATGAGATAATATTGCTGCCCAATGATGTAGTCATTGGAATTGGAAGATGTAAGAGACAGCAATCATGATCTTACTGGTTATTTCAAAGAAAGGCATAGAAATGATTTAACTGTGACATTCTACTTGGCAGTTTGTCTATATAGGAGCAATGAAGTTCCCCAGGCAAGAACAATTTCCTTTAATTTTTAGCCTTATTCCAACTTGTGCATTTCAGCCTGGAGTGAATGGAGAGCGTTGCGATAAATGTTTAGCAGGACATTTCAATCTTGATGCAAGCAATCCTAATGGCTGTACCAAGTGCTGGTGTAATGGTCTCTCGGACACTTGTTTTGAAGGGGTCAAGTACTGGTGAGGATAATAACTTATGAGTTGCTAGCATTTGTGTACCCTTCCATGTTAACAACTTTGTTGCATTATTAAGACTGATGGAGAGTAAATGTTTAGCTATTGTAAGTTGTGATGATTAAAGTGTGTCTTGGATACACAATGATCAATTAGTGTTTTGAGTTCAATATGTGCGTGATTACAGCAATGTTTAGTTTCAAGGCATGTAAGCACTCATTCTGCTCATGATTTAGGTCAAAAGTGAACACTATGGATGACTGGACAATAGAGAACACTCCTGCATTAGTAACAAAAATTAGAGCTGACGAACTCTATGCTGGTATAAGCAGTCAAAGGAATGAGAAAGAGAAACCAGTTTATTGGGTGGCACCTGAGGAGTACCTGGGCAACAAGGTATTATCTAACAACAGGAAATACTAATTTCATAAATTTTACTAAATTTAGAGACAAATGAATTTTGAGGCTCATAGATGAATATTTAAGGTAGACTGTATGTGCTTATTAAAGCTTTATTAGAAATTTTTTGATGTGATGTCAATTTGCAGATTTCATCGTATGGTGGCAAACTGGCATACTTAGTGGAATATACGGTGCCGCAAGGAGGTGGGTCTCCTGTACTCACCAAAAAACCAGATGTTGTGATGGAGGTATGGTGACAAAAATGAACTTCTGTTGATGGTAGTTATAGAGCAAAGCTGCATTATCTGCAGGATAGTTCATGTGTGTTGGAGTGCTCCTGTTAGTGATGATTGCATATACTTTGTGGTCTCAGCTATCGCAGGTTACCATAGTTTTTCGGTCATAAGGTGCGCTTGGGTATAAGATGCACCCCCAACTCAGTAATTCAACTTTGCTAATTTTTCTAACAGACAATTTCCATAAAACACTTGTTATAAGATGCACCATAAACTGAGAAGGAACATCAGAAGGAAATACATGTGGAGCAACAACAAAGTTGTAATAAATGGAGCCAAAAAAGTAGAGAGAACACGTTTTATCAAGTTTATTCACTTGTGACCACCTAAAAAAAATTGCCTCCTGCATGATTTGATTTGAGTGAAATTGTCATTTGTGCGGGCAAATAAAACTTATTAAAAGCTGATTCCCCTCGATTCTACAAAAGCATGCTTGAGTTACCTGGCTTCAAATGTCAGTGCACAAAAATGGATGGACGGATGAGGAAGGCTTGTATAATTTGTAAAGTAAGACAGTTTACATTTCTCGCGTTTACATTTCTTGCAATGGAGGTGTTTGCGATGTTAGCGTGATAAGTATCACATTACAGAGCACGTGCTTTTAAACATGTCCCATATGCAAATATGGCTTTGTTTTGAAAATACTCGCAATGTTTTGCTTCTTTCGCATTACCAGTTTTGAATCAAATTGTCTTTACCCTTATCTTCGGAACTAACAAGTGGATTTGAGAAACCTCTATACCCATGAAAGTCAGTGCTTTATCATAGTGGAAAGTGCAAATTTAAAGAATTGTTTTAGGAAAATACTTGCCTGTAACGCGCACCCCAAGTCTAAGAATAATTAGTGAAAATCTTCGAAGAAATGGTGTGCCTTATAACTGAAAAACTACAGTAATAAAAATTATTCATCAAAACTAACAAATACGCCGTACAGCTGCTGGCAGCTCTGCTGTACTTGAGTGGACAAACTGTGATATCAATTTAGTAAGTCTTAAGTAAATTATAAAGAAGATCCTAGCTGTTATGATAAAGTGTCTAGGGATTAAAACCTGCCAATTTAGCCATTATATAATATTGTGATGTATTAGAATTGTATGTGTGACAGCTGAATTCTAAATAAAATAGCTCCACTTCAGTGGATGAACCTCTGAAACTCACAAATGATGTAAAACAAAGGAAAGAAAACATTCTAAACAACAGCGTACAGCAAAACAATATCTCATAAAACAAAGAAAATCCTGTCAGGTTTTTACACTGAGGTAAACCCTTACAGATACATATAACCCAAGCAGTCATCTTAAGTACTTATAGATGGCTTGTATTGTTTTGCTTCAGGGTAAAAATGGAAAAGTGCTTCATTATAAGAAGCAATTGGAATTATCACCTGGACAATCCACATCTGTTGAGGCACAGTTTCTGGAGGTGAGATGTTAGCTGCCTGGCTTGGGTACTCAAGCCCTGCCTGCTTGGGTGCCAAATAATTTTTTCCTTGTTAGTTTTTCTGATTTTAATTAATTTGTAAAATATTATTCTTGTATCATTTTTAACTTTCCTTGATGCCTTTGCAGTTTTTGTAAGTCAACCTAACGAAGATGTTAAAAAATTCCTTTTATTTTGAAGTTTTTAATCCAAGCAATTTGACTATTAATTTCTTTTATCACATAACGACCCCAAGCCTGATTTGGAGAGTCCTTAACCCTGATAGCTTTTGGACAGCAATGGGGTTTGTTCACAACTCTGTGGCCATTGAGGCATCACAGGTTTAACTATTTTTGATGTAGCATTCCTTACAGATGTTGGCTGTGATGTTAACCTTCTGTTATACACATGCAACACAGAGTAAACGCTTATTTACTCAACGTAGCTTGAATTCCTGTACATGTTTGTTGTTGTTTTTGTTGCAGTATCTATGGGAAGATAAAAGTGGATCAAATATCACCAGAGATGATTTTATGTCAGTGCTTCTGGACGTAAAATCTCTAAAACTAAGGGCAACTTATAGCACAGAGGTGGCAGAAGCAACAATCAGTAAGGTTGTCTTGAACATAGCTGTTGATGGACCTATCACAGGAGCAGCAAGGGCTAAGAGTGTGGAAATGTGTGAATGTCCAGAAAGAGCAACTGGGGCATCCTGTGAGGTCAGGGTAGATCAGTAACTAACAGCTTGAAATTAATGGCATGCTGTGAAGTAAGATTTTATGTGGCTGAAAAAATGTTTGATGGGCATAGGCAATATGTATAAGGTAGCTGCAGGTTGACAGCAGCGTGAGCCATATGTATATGAGCATGCTCAGTCAGCATGCATTGCACCCTTACCACCAGATGTGGACCCCCTCAGTGAAACACCTAGACCCTCATCTAATTAAGATGAACTCAAGACCAAGAACAAACAAGTTACAAAAATTTGCTCTATCTGGGAGACCAGTAACCAGTTTTAACCATATAGCCATCCAGATATTTGTATGGGTCAGAGATGCCTGTAGCTTTTGTTTTGTTTTTTTTAATAATAAGTAATTTAAGGTCATTTGTTTTTTTGTTTTTCTGTAAGTTTTGTTTGAGTGCTACCTTTGTGTGTTTGTTTTCAGCTGTGTGGTAAAGGTTACACGAGAGGTGCAGACAACAGCTCATGTATCCCTTGCAGATGTTTTGGTCACTCAGACAACTGTGATTCTGAAACAGGACAGTGTTTCTCTTGCCTTCATAATACCACTGGTAATGCAAGCTATACATGATCAATATGCTGCCACAAATACTGAAATACTTGGGGAGTTCACTGATGTTATCTTGCAAGTGGGTAGTTATTAGATACAGGGATTAATTTGAAGAAGTGTTGATAGCAATACTTGCTGTTAAGCAGTGATGTTAATATACATCTCACCGCTCAAAGTCAAATATATAACATGATTCAGAGGCAGTGTGTGTGTGTGTGATGTACTTCTCTCATTTCTCTTTCAGGTCAAAACTGTGAGGTGTGTGAACCAGGTTTTTATGGGGATGCCACAGCAGGTTCTGCAGACGACTGCAGTATTTGTGAATGTCCTTTAGGAACTACCTCCAACAGCTTTGCTACTTCATGTGCCTTAAATTCCTTCAATGCTCTTGTGTGCAGATGTGAAGAAGGTTATACTGGACAGAATTGTGAGAGGTGCGCAGATGGTTTCTATGGAAACCCAACTCAACCAGGTGACTACTGTACAAGATGTACATGCAGTGGTAATATTGATCGCAGTGTCAATGGAAGCTGTGACACTGTGACAGGACAGTGCCTTAAATGTACCAATGGTGCAACAGGGGATCAGTGTGACCGCTGTCTGCCAGGCTACTATGGGGATGCAGTCATCATAAAGAACTGTGCCAGGTGTGCTTGCAGTGACTGTGGGACTGTCACAGCAGTATGTAATCACACCATTGGTGCCTGCAAGTGTAAACCCAATGTCATAGGAGATAGCTGTGACAGCTGCAAGGTACTTATTACAAACTTACCTAAACTGTCCCTTTTAACTTCAGGGTCTTCTTTTGTTGTTTGCAAGGAATAAAAATGTTCTTTAGAGTTCTGCAACAAAATGCAAAATTGTGTTCTAACAGGAAAATTATTGTGTCACAAAACTGACTAAATCATCAAAGAACTATAAGAAACACAAGCATTGTAAAACAAAAACAAAATTGCTGTATGGCAAACATTTCTAATTAATAATGGTGTTTTCATGCCTCCGAAAGCAAAGTAAATTTGGCTGGTTTGTCAAGTAGCCCAACTGCCTTTTGCACCCTTAAGTGTAAACAAGGCATCTGGCTGCAATTTTTAGTTATTCTTTGAAGCCTATGCTGCAGTTGTTGTAAAGAGACATGTTCGCTGTTAACCCTTTGACTACCAATTTATTGCATTTTTTAAGTAAATTTTTAGTGATGATTAGTCTGGAGGACTAATCTTCTCCATTTAAGGAGTTGCGATGGAAATAACAGCGGGCTTGTTTCACTGTGGGCTCACTCTAAAGGTGTGACGTCACGCACATTAGCAGCTGTTGTTCGTTTACCGAGTCAACAAGCTTGATTGTGGTAAATTTGCCGCTTTATGAGGTTTTTTTGAGCCATTTTCCTCCACAAAGGCCCCCAGGCTGGCATCCTTAAGCTGGAATGTGGGTAAAGGCAAGCCTTTGAAAGAAGCCAGAGGTGAGAGACGGTTTCTTGCTGAATGAGACGCTAAATCTGCTTTGTAGCCAATATGGCGGTGGATGGCCGAAGCTGTCTCTCTGCTAACTTTGTGGAAGGATTCCAGGGCCTACCAAGGCAATTTGGGCTAGTTTTGACTGGTAAAAAGTTTAATCGACGTCATATTTTCCTGGTAGTACTGGG
Organism: Pachyseris speciosa; assembly: GCA_016490735.1. NCBI lineage: Eukaryota > Metazoa > Cnidaria > Anthozoa > Scleractinia > Pachyseridae > Pachyseris > Pachyseris speciosa. Next base: position 739,292 of record JAEMWC010000159.1, read on the forward strand.
TGGCCTGACACTTGCAAAAAAACTTGGAAATAGGAAATGGAAGGGTTCTATGTTCCTGGAATAGTTGACGTTCCCAGAATTCTTTTGGGGCGTGAACAAGACAACTTGAGATACGCGAGATTGGCTCCAATAAAATGGCTAAAGCGTGGCTTGCGGAAAAAGTGAGAGGAAATTTTCCCTCCAGATGCCAAGGGCTGGCTTAAAGGTTTGCTGTAAATGTAGAATTTTTGATTTTTGGGCAATGTTTTTTATTAAAAAGTTGACCACGAAAATGTGTAATTTTTGGTGTTGTTCTTTGGTCAAAAGACTGGCGTTTGGGCTTTGCTGCCAAAAAAAACGTGCTATGCAGCGGAATTCGGGTATTGTTGTCGGTTTTTTGGATTTGATAATTGCAAAAAACACCATTTAGTGCTATTTGCACATTATGATGTCTTTGTGACAAAATTTAAGCAAGATATAAATCATAAAAGCAAAATTGGTATATTATATGCCAATTGGCGTCTTTGGGAGTCAAAGGGTTAACCAACTGTCCCAATGATAACTTTTTGCAGCCAAACACATGGAACTTTGATAGCTGTCTTGGCTGTGAAGACTGTGATTGTTCACCTGAGTCTCTGTCACCATCGTGTGATGTAAAGACTGGTCAGTGTCAGTGCCCAGAGGGTGTAACAGGAAGAAAGTGTGACAGGTGTAAAGCAGGCTACTTTAACTACTCTGCTGGCTGTCAGCGTAAGTAGTGTTTTGCTGTTGGAGGTTAAAACACATCCTGAAATCCAGTGATATTCAAGTTTTGTACTTATAGACTTCAGTGGTTGTTAATTTTTTATTTAGAAAACATTTTCTAATTTTATTGCATAAGTAGCAAACCTTTGCCTTTACAAAATGACAAATCAACAGAAGATGAATGCAAGATACAACAGTTACAAAACAGAGGAACTGAAAATAAAGGATTGGCAATTAGGCTCTGGATTTACGAAAAAATACAGCATCTCTCCTTCTTTGTCTTCATTTTGTTGTTTTAGCTGAGCATGAGGACTCCTGACCAGTGATTTTGTTTGTTTTAGTGAAGGTCCTCATTTTGTCGTTTTGGTGGGCATTTCTACACATGGCATAGCTAATGCTTGGGCTCAGTCATTGCTTTGGTAGATTTAAAGGGTAATGCCTGCTACCTTGTGCCCTCAGTGCCCTTAGAGTGGCTTCAGCTTACTTGGTCACATTAATTTGTGAAGTATCCTTGTCACTCCAGCCAGATCCCACAAGCTTTATGTTTTCAGAAACTCCATTTGGTTTCTTTTGTCTTAGAATTGAAGAAAGCATTTCAGCATATTTCCTTCCCTTGTAGTTTTGACAGCTTTAAAATTATTTGAGAGTAAAATCTAATTTGGTCTTTGGTCCCTTTTTGCCATGCAGATGTACAGTTTTAATACAATCTAAAATGTGTCTTTTTCAGCTTGCAACTGTGGAGGAAGCCAGGGAGCAGAAAATCTCTATGGTTTCTGTGATGTCAATACTGGGCAGTGTTGTAAGTGGGGAGGAAATTGTACCATCTGCCCTAAAAACTACATTCTGACATCTGAAGGCTGTGAGTACTGTGGTGAATGTGTGGGGCGTCTGTTGACTACAGCCACTAACCTAGACCACAACCTTACACTGGCTCTAAAATCATTGAAACAAGGAACAGCTGGAATTATTGCAGAGCAGAGGTTTACAGATATAAATGAAACTCTTCAGAGGTAGGGTATATTTTACATGACATATTATTTTTTTCAAACATTGTTGAAGGAAGAGATCATTTTCAAGAAGAAGGGAATTTGTTGTAGGAAGCAGAGCTGTTTGAGCTGTTCAGGACATTTTAGATGCTTATTTCTAATTCAATAATATGCCAATCCATAATGTTCGCTTGCTTCTTGTCAAATGACTTTGTTTGTATAAGAAAAATGTTGCATTTAAGTGGAACTTCTTTGGTGGATTTAGGTGTACTGAGTTGTTGTGGTTTTGCTGATTTTCTGTAGTGTTATAGACTAATAATTGAAGGGCTTGGTGGAAAACTATGCTAAGTGGATTTTTAGGTGAACACATTTTTTGGCCTGTGTTTTCTTGAAGACTTAAGCACAAAGCAGCGAAAAAGAATACAGGGCAATGATTACCACATAAAAACAAGCCTGTTTGCAAAAAACCAGCAATTTTGGAGCAAAAAAAAAACAAACCAAAAATCCACTTAGCATTATTAGTTTTCCACCAAGCGCTTCAATTAGTCTCTAACACTAACTTAGTGAAGTACAATTATTGTACTTCACTGGGTTAGTAGATATCATTCCTTCCATATTACCACACAGATGTACCAAATTTCCTTTGTTTCCTATTTGAATGTTGTCGTTTTTTTATTGGGTTTGTGTTTTATTAAGCTGGAATTGCAGATGCAAGTGCCAGTTATTTTAAAACTTTACCAGCTTAATTAAGGAGTCATGTTGGTAGGTAAGTTTACATTTGCTTTCCTCAGGTTGATTCCACCAACAAACAAGTACAATGAAACAATGGAAACAGTCTCTCAACTTGTGGGAGTCTCCTCCCAAAATGGTAATTAGAGCCAACTTTGTTTTCACAAATTTCCTGCCCTTTAATTTTAAATTAATATTCCAGGTAGCTGCACAATTTGTGGAGACTTGGCACCAAATCATGACATGGTATTGTTGATGCTTGTCAAATCTTCATAATTCCCAAAAGGATGTCTATTGACTTACCACGTTGCAGACCATGTGGTATTTTTAGGTTGATGTAACACATTAATTTTAATCTTTATGTAGTTTGAAATAAGACATATTCCAAAGAAAGTATCTTACCATCTCCAAATCATTTTAAAAAGCAAATAGTTCATCACCAGTTCAACACCTCATGTAATTTTATTTAATGCACACCACATTCTTAATCTAATAATCTTTCCTGTATCCTATTTCCCTCTTAAGCTTTCCCTCAACCACTAGCAATCTATCCATTTAATGCAAAACATGGCAGAAAAGACATTGGTCCAAATTCCAATCCAGAGGCTATGCTGTCAGACACACCTGCTGTGTCTGGCCCTTATGGAGAGCCAGCTGGTGCTCTGCGCTTAAAGTGTGAATAAGACAGTTTCATTAAAATTCCAAATGATGGATATCTGGACACTCGCAAATCAACATCCATTTTGGTTTGGGTTTATTCTGAAGAACAGGATGGTCCTATTGTATACTATGAGGCTTTCATTGATTCATCAAACATTGGCCTATTGTTTACCACACCTGGTCATTACCAAGTGCAATTTACGAGTATTGACAAAAATGCACCCCCTCCAGAGATTCTCGGATGTGCTATAGTTGGTTCAAATACTTTGCACCATGTGGCTGCTACATATCATTACAATAATGGCAAAGCAAAGCTCTGGGTGGATTGAGAGCTGCAACAGGAGACTGACATTGGTGTCCAGCAACTAGCTACTAACAGTTCCTCTGTTGTGATGGGCAGTTTACCCCGCCTTCCTTATTACTTCAAAGGTCGTGTTGCTTGCCTTCAGTTTTTTGACAAAGTGCTTACTCAGGATCAGTTAGCTGCCACTAAAGGGGCCTGTAATCTGGGTAAAAAGGAATTTTTGTCTTCTAAGAGCTCAAGTAATCTAACATAAAGTGAATAGGCAAATAGTAGTTTACTTTAGATGCTGTAGTTATGCTGTACGTGTGATGAGTTTTCCGGTGGTTTTCCATCAGTGACCATGCAGAGGTACACAGTATCTCTAAACAAACAATGGAACATGGAATAGGGATTGTGCAGGCAACAAGAGACCTGTTCTCTGCTCCCAATGATGTGCCCTTGTTGTACCTTAATGCTCTCTCAAGCTACAGTAAGAAGCAAGAAACTATTTTGTCCAACACTGTGAAGCTAGTTTTGAAAGTAAATTGAAAGATTAATTATAAATAAGTTCTGATTATGTTGTTTCCTTTGCCAACATTCTAGCATCAGGAATTGGAAGTTCTGGTAATGTGAGCCAAGTGGGCCTTAAACAGAGGACAGTGAGTTCAGAAAAGTCTGTGGAGGAAGTAGACAGCAAGGTAGAGGAAGTTATGGATAAAGCAGTAAAGGCCTTAGCAAATACTGCATTCACTAAAGATGAAGCTCTGGCACTGGAGCAGGAAATCAAGGATGCACTAAACAGCACTCAAGGTAATTAAATCATGTTTTAGCTTTGTTGTTTAAAGTTAATGCTGTTTCTGGTGGCTGGCCATTGGTAGGGAGCTAGCTTATTAAACAACATAGATGATTATGCCAAAAAAAAAAAGATAATAAAAATTAATATTGTTGCTGTTCAGCCTTCTTCAGATTAAAAAGCTTTAAAAACTAAGAGCTAAAAACTATTTACAATGGTTGTGCTTGCCTGAGGTACTGGCTTATATATAAGTCAGATAATTAACAAGTGCAGAAAAGGTGTAAATTACAAGCAGAGTGACAGAGGTTATGCAACCGATTCAATGCTGGGGGCCTCTGAACAATCGTGATCAGAGTCATAACAAATTCCCAAGGCAGAGCACTTAAACAATGTAGTAAGTTCACTAGTAATGCATTAACTACAACGAATAATTTGTCCATTTCATATGTTCTTGCTCAGTAAATGAATTGCTTCTTGTCCAGTTCCTTTTTTATTCCTTATTTTGTTGTGAATAGTTTCAGAAGTTATGTGATTGTTTTGCGTTCAAGGGCTCCATTGGGGGATTCTGTTATTTTTGTTTGAAATGTGGATATAAGATTTTTTTCTTTTTTTCAATGTTATATATATATATATATATATATATATATATATATATATATATATATATATATATATCCGGTTAAAGATTTTTAACCGGAACACTCTTAAACTGAGCTATAGCTGTATGAGTAACGTAAAGACCATAATCTCCAGCCACAACAAAGCTCAAATGGGCAAACCCTTAAATCCATCAGAAGAAACCAATACCGCGTGTAATTGCCGGAACAAGAAATCTTGCCCCCTAAACGGAAATTGTAATGTGCGGAACATTATCTGCCAAGCAGAGGTCGTCACCCCGCAATCCAAAGAGTCTTATATCGGACTGTGTGACACAACATTCAAAGAACGCTACAGAAACCACACATGCTCCTTCAGGAACGAACAATACAAAAATGCAACGGAACTCAGCAAGCACATATGGAGTCTGAAAGATCGAAAAATCAATTACGAAATTAAGTGGCGAAAAGTAAGGCAAGCCAGATCGTATTCAAATATCAACAAAAAATGTAATCTGTGTCTGTGGGAAAATATTTTATAATATGTAAACCAGAAATGTCGACACTTAATCATAGAAATGAACTGACATCGATCTGTAGACATTCTAAGAAATTCCTGTTAAATACCATGATTGCTTAACGTTTAGTGCTTCTGTCAATCAATTACATCTTGGCATGTCACGCTAGTAAGCATTGTTCCATATTTTCAAATTTTGTATATCTTTAAATGTAACCGTTATTGTTGTCAGTTGCCTGATGATTGCTTCGTGAGAAGCATGAAACTCGGAGTAGCAAATAAATGTGTTTGAACTAGTCCGACTCCACAATTGAATATTATATTCACAGCTCTGGTTTTTCCATTGAGCACTTTTATAGCAGATGAAGTCTTCAATTTATCCGCTGATAGTTATATATATATATATATATATATATATATATATTGACGGTTGAAGGTGCTTCCTGGGCCAACGAAAGATGTAGAACCAAAGGATCACTGATGATTCACAGTCCTGATTTGGCGAATATTAAAAACCAGTTAAAAAGAGACCGAAAATGGGCAATTTTAAAAATTTATGAATAAAAACGTTTCGGTCTCTCGACCTATTATTTCACATCCTGTTAATTTACCGTAGTTGTTTCATACTCTTTGTACACCTATTGTTTTTCGTTTCATTTTCGTTACCACTATCATTGTCTGAAGCCTGGGGATGAGTCACTGCGAGTAGACGTGTCTTAACGAGCTCCGCTCCGCTAAAAAACGTCAAAACCTAGAGACAAGTGCACACAAACAGTCAAAATAAGCTAAAATCTATCTAGAGAAGCTACCTCTGAGGCACCGATGGGCAGCAAAGATAAAGAGAAAAAAAGACAGAGAGTAAGTAGCTCCGGTGCGGAGAACATGAGTGAGGACCAAGAGCAAAATGGCGCCTGCATCAAAATGACGGTGAAGGAATATCAAGACCTGCTCGGAAAGCTGACTGTAATTGAAGATCAGGCCAAAGAAAGAGATGCAAGAATATTAAATCTTGAAGCTCGCCTAGATGAAGCTCAAGCGGAGGTTCACGACTTAAAACAGAAGCTCAGCAAGATAAAAGTATTCGCAACCGAAACAAAAGAATCCCTGGAGTTTACGCAAGGCTAGCAGGAAGATCTTGTTCAACGTGTCACACAATGTGAAACCGAGCAGTCCGCACAATGGAACGAAATAACACAGCAAGATATTTACAGCCGGCGATGGAATTTAATTTTCTACCGGATTCAAGAATCTTCTGACGAAGACTGCCCTGCGCTTCTTCGATCTATTCTGATAGAAAAGCTCGAAATAGCGAATGAAGAAGTTCAATGTATGAGTTTTTGCAGCGTTCACCGTCTTGGCAAACCTAACAGAAGCAAAGCTAGACCCATCATCGCCCGCTTCACCTGCCGCGTGGACAGAGATAAGGTTTGGAAGTGTCGTTATCGGCTAAAGAACTCAAATATCTCGATGAGTGAGGACCTACCAAAGCAAGTTCAAGAGATAAGGAAGAACGTTTTGGTCCCAGCTATGAAGAATATTAAGAAAGACAACCCATTCTCAAGAGCAACGGTTGTAGGCGATAAACTGGTAGTCAATGGAAAGCGTTATTTCCACTATGAAATTCCAAAATAGTGGTTACAACCTCCTCCAACACAAGGCACAAGTGCTGAAGGAAGCAGTAGCCAGGATGCTACAGAAGTACCGAGTCGAGCTTCACCACCTACGAATCAGGATGAACAGGTCCTCTAAAATGTTTACTATAGTTTTAAGAATAAATGCTACTCCGCTAGTAGGAGCTCGTCCAAACGCAAACCATTTAACCACTTTACCATGGTGCGTTCTAATGTTATTTCTCGTAACTTTCTTATTTATTTGTATAGGTTCAAGTCTCCCATTTAGACCTCTTAAATTTATTTCGCTGTCTTTTTTTACCAAACCCGCTTCTTATTACTATTTTTGCCAATCTTTTTGCTTTTGCTTGTTGCACGATCAACTAGTAATTACAAATCCAAAACTTAAACTTTCGATTGTTAAGAAAATCGCATTATCTATCAATTTTGTTTTTCTTAGCTGCTTTTTTTATAAGAAATGTAAATGTCAATTTCCTTACCTTAAATCACAAAGAAAACTGTCGAACTGCATGTGTCAAACATTACAATCGGAAAACAATGCAAAAATTTCATCATGAATGACCCCATTTGATTTCAAATGTCTGTCGGTAAACATTAGAGGTTTAAACAAAGCGCTGAAACGCCGTACTGTTTTCAGATGGCTTCATCACCAAAACTGCCCTTTTGTTTTTTTGCAAGAAACCTATAGCTCAAAAGAATGTGAAAATGCGTGGCGAGCGGAATGGGGTGGTGAAATATTCTTCAGCCATGGAACGAACCATAGCAAAGGCACAATGATTCTTATAAATCCTAAAATACAATGTAAAGTCGAGAAGCAAGTTTGCGACAAAAATGGTTGATACATTCTATTGGACACTAAAATTGCAAGTGCACACATCGTACTTGTTAACATCTACGCACCAAATGATGCACGCCAACAGGTACTTTTCTTTCAGGAATTGCAAAAACAACTTCAAGAATATGCAAATGAAACAATCATCATAGGAGGCGACTTCAATTGTACTTTATCTGAAAAAGATAAAAAAGGAGGTAACTTGAATTCTCGCAAAAATTTAGTGGTGGAGGAAATACAAAAACTTTGCAATTTGTACGGTTTAAACGACGTCTGGCGCTTTCTAAATCCAAACACCGAAAAATTTACCTGGCGAAATAAGTCATTCAAAATTCAATGCCGCCTCGACCTTTTTCTGACTCCCCCAAAGTTTAACAATCTGATAGAGATGTGCAAAATAATATGGGCACCCGAAATGGACCACTCAGCGATTTTTATACACATAAAATCCGAAGAACTTAAACAGAAAAAAGGTCCTGGCTTCTGGAAGTTTAACCAGTCGCTTCTTCAAGACGAAACATACGTTTCTCATCTGCGCGCAGAAATAACAAAATTCAAACAAAAATACATCGACGTGAAAGACTTAAGCCTAAGATGGGATTTAATTAAAATGGAGATCAGAGGCTTCACAATCCAATATTCTAAAAACAAGGCTCGGAAACGAAGAGCTGAGGAAAACCATCTTCAGAAGCAGATTAATGATTTGTATAAAAAGGCTGAACTACAGCCAAATGACAAGACGATTATCACCGATATCAATAATGCCAGATCGAGATTACGGGAAATTATGCAGCATAAAACAAAAGGTACAATTCTCAGGAGTAAAGTTAGATGGCATGAACAGGGAGAACGTAACACCAGATACTTTTATGGTTTAGAAAAACGTAATCATGAAAAAAAGACGGTCACTAAATTAAAACTCCCTGACGGTAATTTCACCAATGACCAATTTGAAATCCTAGAAGAACAAATGCGTTTTTACAAGACACTCTACACTTCCAAAACAGACGAATCTTCAGGGTCCAATGACTTCTTGCCTAGTTTTTCAGAAAACATCACCTCTTTGAAGAACGATGATATGTTATCGTGTGAAGGAAAAGTTAGCCCGGAAGAATGTTTAAAAGCTCTAAATGACTTTAAAAACCAAAAATCACCAGGATCAGATGGTTTTCAAGCGGAATTTTATAAGTACTTTTGGAATGAGCTGTATGAGGATATGACAAACAGTTTTAACTTTGCTTTTGATACTGGAAAGCTTTCAATTTCTCAAAGACGCGGTGTCATAACACTCATTCCCAAACCAAACAAAGACAATACCTTACTGGACAATCTCAGACCAATATCTCTCCTAAACGTCGATTACAAAATTTTAACTAAAGTTATCGCTAAACGTCTAGAAAAAGTTTTACCTAATATAATTAATCCGGATCAAACTGGATATGTAAAAGACCGCTACATAGGTGAAAACGTTCGTTTAATTCTTGACATCATGTCATACACAGAGGAAAATAATATACCTGGCGTAGCCCTTTTCTTAGATTTCAGAAAGGCTTTTGATACCATTGAATGGGACTTCATAAACAACACGCTGAAGAAATTTGGCTTCGGTCCTGATATTCAAAACTGGATCAAGGTGTTCTACAACGACGTTTCCAGTTGCGTCATGAATAATGGACACGCTTCAGAATTTTTCCGTTTAGAACGAGGTGTGAGGCAAGGTTGCCCTTTATCCGGTTTGCTATTTATACTTGGCATAGAAATTCTTGCGAGAGCAATACAACACGATAGCACCATTTATGGTATCAAAGTAGGTGAGAAAGAAATTAAAGTTTCTTTGTATGCTGATGACACCACTGCCTTTATTCGAGACCTTGACTCTATTACAAATTTGCTAACTCTTCTTAACAAGTTCAAAATTGTGTCTGGTTTGGAAATTAACCCTGCAAAAACTGAGGGAATGTGGCTCGGTTGCTGGAAAAATAGCATGGAAACACCTTTTGGCTTCCCCTGGCCTCGGGATCCAATAAAAGCTCTTGGCGTTTTCTTTTCTTACGACTTAAGGTATTCCTGGAGGATGACATGAATCTTTCAGATCACAACGTCTCGTTAACATATGAGAGATTACTTAAAATGCAACCTGTACACCAAATTTCAGAGATCGGGACCGAAGCGTTTTCGAGTATGAAGCGAGAGAAGTTCGGTTTCTACGGGCTCTTTCGCGGGAAAAATACAGACTGTGTACAACGAAAATCCTTGTGCGTGTTCGTGTTTAATTCCCCAAAGAGTATATTGTTGACAGATCTGTCAAATCATGCTATCTTTAACGTGATAGATGAGATCATTCAGGATGGAGAAATAAAGCTGTTGTCTTTGCAAAAGACATCCTTTTTGCAACCAGCTCACCAACAAATGAGAAGAATTTTTAATTTTGCTGGAATTCCGAACGGGTTACGTCGCGTGATACATCGAACAGCTCTATTGAAGCCAGAAGGAACAGCAAAGAAATGCCGGCGGCGAAAACCTATTGTTCACTATTTGGCATTCCCTGCGGCTGTAGCTTGCGCTCCATGTCTTTCAGTCTTCGAAATTTACGGCCGTCGGCTTGCGCTCCACATCTTTCAATCTTCAAAATTTACAGCCATTGGGATCGATGAACGATGGGCGAACTCATGCGAGAGAATCATTCAACCAGTTTCTTCTACATGTAGTTTCAAAATGTTCAAGCGTATTCGAAAACCACGTCTAGAGCCTCAGGCTTCGTGAAGGCTTCGTGTGAGCAGCCCTTTTGCTCACTGTCCAGCATAAATAAATCTATAAGTGTAATAAATAAAGCTTTCTATCTCTTCGCTTCAAAAAATAAATCTCTAGTACGATTCACGCACATTCGATATCGAATGGCTGTCAACACATGCTGACAAAAGGCGAGCGAGGTGTCGTTGCTAGGTGAAGCGTTCATATCACACTGTGATTGGTTTCGCGGGAAAAATGGATACACAAACATGGAGAATGTACCCATATTTGGAGGAATATTTTGCCTTTTACCGCTGGTTTTAACTAGTGTGGACACAGAAAACATGGCTGCCACTGAAATACAACAGCATCGGTCAAAAATGAGCGATTTTCTGAAATTTATTGCCGATTTTCAGGCAAAAAAGGCTAATAAAATACGACCAGAGGACACGTTTATTTAGTTTACTTCTGGAAGATGTATCGTTGAGGTTTGAAACTTGGCAGGGCTGAACTACACAGGAAAACGAAACTTTTCACTGCAGTGCGCACTCGAGAGTGGAACAGCACACGAGTGAGGAGAACTTGAATTTTAGAAGGTAAAATTTCTGACTTTTTCTCATTGCAACATAAAAAATCAAAATGACAATGCGCACTGCGGTGAAAAGTTGAGTTTTTGTCCATTTTAATCGTGTTCCAAATCTCAGAGCTAAATAATAAATTCCAATTTAGATTTAATCATTATTGTGAATTTGCTTGCAGATGACCTCACCCCAGAATTTTTGTAATTCTTAACATTCCTTAAATTTTTCCAAAATGAAAAATATTTTTTCAGAATCTATAAGCTTCAGTGAATATGTGATGTTAAAAGGAGTGCAGTAACTGTAATATATCTTTAAAAATAACACCCTCAACTATTGTCCAAAAATGACCAAATTAGGGTCCAGGAATACCTTAAATAAATTAAACGAGCTAAATTTCGCTGAGAAAATCCGTACACTAGAAAAGACACTAAACGGTTGGAAAAGACGAAATCTTACACTTTATGGCAAAATAAACATTGTTAAAACACTTGGCCTTTCCAAGTTAATTTATAACACGTCTGTTCTCGTTATTCCAGGAAAATATATTAAAGAAATTGAGGCATTAATTTTTAACTTCATCTGGGACGGGAAAGCCGCTAAGATTAAAAAATCAACTATCATAGGGGAAAAAAAGCAAGGTGGCCTCAAAATGACAGATTTTCACACCACGAATAAATCTTTAAAGGTTGCGTGGATACCACGTTTGCAATCTAATAGCGACGCTTCCTGGAAAATAATCCCGGAAGCTGCCCTTGAGAAATTTGGTGGACTGTTTTTCTTGACTAACTGTAACTATGATATCAGCTCACTACAAATTAATAACCTTCCAACTTTTTACAGAGAAATATTAACATTTTGGCAGAACACAAAAGTTGCTTTTGAAAATCCAACGTCTCCACAAGACGAAATTATTTGGAACAATAAAAACATCCGAATCAATGGAAAATCTCTTTTCTTTAAAAGGTGGTTCGACAAGAGGATTATCTATGTCAAGGACTTACTGAAAGCCGACAACAATTTTATTCCGTTTACCCAATTTTGCGAAAAGTTCCGCCTGAAGATACCTTTCACCCTGTATTTTGGATTAATAAACGCTATACCAGCTTCTTGGAAATCAGAAATAAAGCATAATTCCGTTTTTCCCATCTCAAGACAGACACAAGGATATAAAGAAATGAAAATTTCCACTAAGACAGTTTACTCGATTTTGTTAAAAGATATTTTTATAACCCCTACCGCTGAAAGCAAAATTTTAAGACATGGTTTCACCCAGGAAAATATTCATCGGGTTTACGAATTTCCATTTAAGTTTAAAAACGACATAAGTATAACAATGTTCCAGTTCAAAGTCATCCACAACATCCTCCCAACCAAAGTTAGCCTTTGTCGGGAAAAAGTTTGCGAGAGCGATGCTTGCCCTCAGTGTTCTGCCGACAGACATACTTTAGATCACATGTTGCTACATTGCCCTTCGACAAAACGTTTTTGGAACTGTTTTCAAAACTGGTGGAATACAAAAACTAAGTTATCTATCAAATTGTCTGACAGTATGATTTTATATGGAGTTTTTGGCAATGTTAAGCACCTATATTCTTTAAATTACGCACTCCTGATAGCAAAGTTCACTATTTATAACAGCTGCCTTCATGATAGGAAACTCTGTTTCGACAGTTTTCTGCCATTTCTCAATGAAAAAATAAATATACAGCATGAAATAGCAATCGCACATAACAAAATAACAGCTTTTAACAAAACGTTTAAGAATTTATTGTAATTGTAAATGTAGTATTTCAAAGCTAGTGACAAAAGCAAATAATGTATTTGTAACGTTGAGCGTGTAAATAAAGGTTGCACTACAAAAAAAAAAAAAAAATTTTTTGCAATAGTCCTCTACTTATGTCTTGAAAATAAAACATGACCATTCACTTATAGTCAGAGTAAAAAGGATGTCCTCCCCCAGAAAACGTTGTAAGTTCCCATGTTTTGCCTATTTACCATTGTTTTCGAAAATTCATTTTTTCGAAACCACAGTAAAAGAAACTCACGAACCTAAAAAAAAAAAAAAAAAAAAATCATTGTCTGAGTTACGTAACTTGTATGTAATTTGTAACCATTGTTGTAAAAGCGTATTTAAGTTGTAGGTTTTTA
>JAEMWC010000159.1:757500-767500 GCA_016490735.1 Pachyseris speciosa
TCCGACTGAGACTGAACGCAGCAGGACAAACTTCATCGCTTGTTCCTGGACGAGAAGTCAGAGGTTACGTCATTAGTGAGCCGTAAAGGAGGAACGACCTTCACAGATCATCAAACAGAAATACATTGGTGGTTGTTTGGAGATCTTATCGAAAGCAATGAAAGAATTACCCAAAATTATGTGAAGACCACGATTGAAGAAGAAGATGAAGCAAGAAAAGAGATGTTGGTTTTACGCCTCACCAGCTTTTAGACAATTGGGACAGAGCGAAGGAAGATTGCGCGTCTTCAAGATAAAAAAAGAGCAGGTCATCACCGGTAGGCACACTTGACTTGTATGCAATGCTTCGAGTGTACCATGACATAAGTTAAACACAGCTGTATTTACCCTGTTTCTTTAGAATAATTTTGCCTTAAAATTTCAGCATTCAAGGACTCAAAAAGACACTGAGCCATTGCAGCTAGAATGAGCATTTACATTCGTTAAGAAAGCCCATTTCTTAGCTTAATTACTGTTGCTGTTAATTTAATTAAGTAAAGCTATTTTAAGGTTAAGTGGCTTATTGTTATTTCGTTATAATTGCTGAGCCACTGTAGTTAGAACGAGCTTTAACATTCGTTAAGAAAAACCATTACATAGGTTAGTTAATGTCACTCTTACTGTTAATTTAACTAAGAAAAGCCATTTTAGGCTTAAGTACTGTTCCTGTTATTTCGTTAAAATTGCTTTTATTATAGAGCATTTGTTGTTAAAAAGGTATATCTTGGATTCTCTGAGGTGGCATTAACGTTACTTAATACCGCTTACAATATTATGATCATAAACATAATTATGAGAAGCTCTTTTACCCTGTAGAAGGCCCAACTTACGGCATGTTCCTTTTTGTAACCTCGAGATTTCATGAATAAAATAAAAAATACGAAGTTTTGGTGAAAGTGCTTATATTCTCTCCACTCAATAAACATTATGCAATCAGGAAATGAAAGAAAATTGTCATCAGAAAACTAACCAATAATTTTTGGATCGTACCCTATTCCACACCCTGCAATTGTTCCTTTTCGTAACATTAGCGCATTTCGAGTGCATTAGGGAAAAAATTAAAAACTCCCTTTTACATGGCATTACCATGTCAGTACTTTCACATCACATCGACAGAAGGGCAGGCTATATGATTCAATAAAAATCTTCGATAGCCATGGTTTTAATAACCTAAAATATCACTTCGTGTGGATTGAATAGATTTAGCAACATTTTAGCAACTTTTGTGTCTCCAGATAGCATTACCTTCCTGCGAAAGAGTCGCGTAAATTCTTTAAAACACAGCGAGATATTTCCAAACTCCTTGGACAATGTTGTAAGCTATTTGTCTTGATGTCCAATAACTTACAGTGCCATCCATTGCATATTTCCAGAACTATTTTACTTTTAAGAATTGAAACCAAAAAACACTAACGTTTGAGAACTTTTTCAAACCTTAGTCGACTATAAAAAGTATAGACTTACACTCGGTTTGAAAGCTGTGAGCTTTTAACACAAATTAAAACGTTTCAGGAAGTTCTCTGGCCAATGTGCACCTTAGTTAACGCAATATATCCGCGCGATTTGCTTTATTTTCGGATTTATAACACTTTCCCGTTCAGAAACCTGACGAGTGTTCCTTTTTGTAAGATTTTTGACTTTGTCAAAATGTTACGTCGCTAAATTACAATCTTAGTTAAAGCTTTCTTTACTGCTTAAAAAACTCCTTAAAATCTTCCCATTACTTCAACTTTGGTTTTAAAAACACGCTGCAAATTAAATATGGCTAAGTTAGAAAATAGGTTACGAAAAGTACTGACGATGAATCTAAGGGTGGATGGATGGATGGATGGATGGATGGATGGATAGACAAGGTTAATTTGGGAACAGAAATCAACAACTAAGTAATTACATGAAAATGTGGCTCAGCCAGGAATCGAACCTGGGTCTCCAGATTACCGGTCGGATGCCTTAACCACTAGGCCACTGAACCAATCACACTGGGAACACATATTTTTACTGTACAACACATACACAGTGTGGCCTTATTTTATTTTATTTTTTTTTGGTAAGGTCCGAGTGTGTGTGTGTGTGTGTGTGTGTGTGTGTGTGTGTGTGTGTGTGTGTGTGTGTGTGTGTGTGTGTGTGTGTGTGTGTGTGTGTGTAGAAACACTTGTTTGAAAGCACAGTTACCTTTCACATGTCATTTTATTTATTTCAGACATTGTGGACCTTGCTAAGAAAATAGCGAATACCCTAAAGACAGACAAAGCAAACCAAACATTGTTGTTAGAAAGAGCTGAGGAAATTTTGAAGGAACTCATCAAAAGAAACTTCAGCAGTACAAATGTGACAATCATTGAAGAGGAGGAGTTGGCTATGACTTCACTTAACCAAGCTAAGACACTGTTGAACGTTACACTGAGTCTGTGGAATGACCTCAGTTATGCCAACAAAACTCTGGATGAGTTACTGGGTACCTTTGGTACAATTCAGCAAACGACGAGTGGCATTTTGGAAAATGTCAGCCTTGCTATTGATACCAACAACATTAGCAGGAGTTATGACTCAGAGGTTGGTATATTAAGAACCGAGAAACACTCTCCTCTGCCCTTCCTTATGGCCTACTGCTGCCCCCCCCCCCCCTCCCCCGTCCCATTTTAACATGATTATGAGAAGACAAATCAGGAGTGGCATTAACCCATTGGCACCCAAGCCAGTCAAAACCGGCAGTGCAGGACCACGTCCCTTGTACCGCTTGTGACATCATCAGATTTTATGGTCATGGTAGCATGTGTAGGGGAAGAGATCTTTGTAACCATACCCAAATGAGCACGATTTTGTCCAGCAGGCCGGAGAAAACATGAAAAAACCAAGTGACGTTGAGCCGAAAATTTAATGAAAATCTTGTTCCACTACCCACCTGCACTTCCTTCCACCTAATCCTATGATCCTAAAAGTTTTCCACAAATCTTTTCCCACCGAAAGGAAGCCCAGAAAATGCCCAGCAAGAGAGAAAGAAAGTGAGGCAAGAAAAGTAAAAGAAAAGGGGAGAAGAGAAAGCGAAAGGTAGAAGGAGAGGGGGTGGTGAAACTTTGCCTTCTGTGCATGCCCGATCTTGGAAAGCTAATATTAAGCATCAGGAACATGTGCGATGAACTCCACCAGAAAACAGAGTTTTGGGCAGTTTTGGTTCTTTTTGCTAGAATCTGGCCAGAAAATGGCTTGACGAGCTTCAAAAGGTGTTTTTCGGCAAAATGCTTGCCAGTCAATGGCTTAATGGTTGTTGGTGTTACTAGTAAGTAATGTGACTGTAAATGTAGTTAATGTACAAAACCCTCCTGATATTGGCTGACTGGCTCCACTTGCCCCTAATGTTATTCTAGGCAGCTAGTACTCTGGTTTTATTTCATGTTGTATATTGAAAATAAGGCAAGAAGAGTTGTTGTCGAGCAGGATGTAACAAGAAGACACTTTTTGTTTAAACAGTGATCACATATCCACATTTAAATACCATCAGAGAGCACCTAATGGAATAAGCTCCTTTCATTTCTCTATGCCTCTGGTCAACACAGGCAATCCTGTAGCATACCATTTTGGGTGTTATGTGCATTGTCATGGATGTAGTTAAAAAAAATACTCACTAGCCGAAATTAAAACAGTTTTAGTACCAATTTTGGATCGTTCTAATTACTATCTAGTTAAAATAAATTATAATTACTGTCTGAATTCAATCTTTCCAAAAGATTGTTGCCCTTATATTTTGATCTGAACTTTTCTCTACCTTGAACTTAAAATTTGCTTGAAAAAGTATTCACAGTAAGGGATATGAAAACTGCTGTTAACTGTTAATTTTTTCTGACTTTTAGTTAGTCTACACCTTAATAGCTTGTTGCTGATAAGTATTAATTATGTCTGTTAAGAGAGCAAGGGCAATGTAATATTCTGCCAGTGCTTTTTTCCACTTGTGTCTAGCTGCTGTTTTCTTTTCAGACACCAGTAAGAGATGCGTTGAAAAGGAAAGAAGAAGTTAACAGTTCTTTAGCAAGCCTGCAGGATGTGGTCAACTCTACCAACACTAAACTGACATCTGCTCATAGCAGTTTGCAGGTACTTGTTGTTGTTTACACTACACAGTAATATGCCCTTTGTATGACCTTGTCATGTGACCTTGTCAATTATAAAAAAATGGTTGTGGTACAAAATAGATACCATAATTATTTTCTTGTGTATAAGTTGAACTTGTGTTTAAGTCGACCTTACTTTTTGAGACCAAAAGTTGAGATTTTAATTAATTATGGTGTACATTTGAACTGAGTTCAAAATCCTTTGCAGTTTGTTTTAGAAAAGTTGCATGGAGAAAAAATAGCATCGATCAAGTGACACGCTTCAGCGAGAATAACATTGAAAATCTCCAAAATTCAATGCCATACATTCAACATAAAGGTATTTTAACAAACTATGTAACTTTTAGGAAATGTCTGCAACCTTTTTATGCCAAAAAACTCAAAACACTTAAAAAAAAACACAAAAGAACATAGCTACGGTGGTTGTAAACAACCCGCCATCTTGTTTGACGTAGTAACCTGGTAATGAAAACCCGACAAGCTAGGTGAGAGGTTACCAAGGCAGTTACGTGCCTTGAGTCATGCTCAATTGTGCTTGATCCCAAAAACAGAAACACGATGGTTTTTCTCAAGTTTGTTGAAGAATTTCTTTAACAAATAACATCACAAATTAGACCCGGCCAATTTAGGTTGTGAAAGGTTGACTTATACGTGGGTAAATGCGGTACCAGAAATGTAAAGAGCATGATGAAGTTAGACTGCCAAGTTTGGTGCCACTGATGTTTAAGTGAGAGATTTTATTGTGATTTCAATCCTTATAAAATTTACTGAGACTTGTATGGAAAAAAGCTGCTGGATGGCAAGCTTTGCTATCCAGCACACTTCTTTTAAATTGTTCTCACACTTAAAATGCCAGTGGCCTCAAAATTGACATTAGGGCCATTTATACGGGAGAAAGTAGGATGCGTCTTATCTAAGATGTGACTTAAATAGGACAAATACCTTTGCATCCTACATAAGATGTGAAGATCTCGTATAAATGGATCTTGTCTTATTTTTGATACAGCCTCACTTATCCACCAAGATGGAGCGCCTTTTGCAAGAAAGAAAAGCTTTCTGTCCTGTTATTTTAAGAAGGAAGAGACTTTCTGAGAGATTTTTTTTCTTATGAAGACCATGCTGTAATAGGAAATTCATAAACTTGCCGTAGCATACAAAGAATATAACAGAAATCCGAGAAGAGTCGAAAGAAAGCAATAGACGGATTGGTGTGACTGATGGAAGTTAAAGAAGGAAGACACTGAAGTCACTTTTGGTTCTCCCAGCCATCTTTTGCAAAGCTTTGCAGCCAATTACCGGTACACTATCTAATAGTAAGACAAGCTCATGTTGCTGTTGTTGTTATGTACGCGCACTTGCAGTTCACATCTTATTTAGGATGCGAAACCATTTATATGAGGAAGTTCACATCTTAATTAAGACACAGACAAAATAAGAACAGCTGAAAACCCTGTTCTAAGATAAGATGCGTCTTGTGTAAGATGCGACTTAAAAAAGACGTGAACGCCTTTTTTGCTAATCCCTAACGAACCTTTATCATTGTGGAGAGTTGAAAAGCAGGTTTAGAAGACAGGCTAAACGCCAAAGAAGCTCAAGAAACTTCGAAAATGCCTCGATAAACAAAGTGCCTCGCTGCCTGGGAACTTGGTAACCGAGCTAGCTACTAGGTTGGTTGGGTACTGGTAACTAATAACTGGGGAAAAGGAGAACGTAGAAAGGGAAAAATAAAGACACATTTTTGTTGATCATTGACTTTTTTCTGACTTGGTGGCTCCTAAAGGAGCCGTTGTTTTTTTTTAGCATGCACACCTGCACACTAAAATCCCTCAAATTCATCTTCGTAATCGCTCTCTCCAAACAAGCTTCGCCACTGTTCCTCGGTCAGCTGGTCGTCATACAGATCTTCGTCTTCACTTTCATCGTCTTCCCTCTCCTGTTCTGGGTTAGAGTCTTCTTCCCACAGAATGTTGTCTTCGGTGCCATCGATGGAGTTGGAGATTCCACATTTCATAAATGATCGGGCGACCATCTCTTCGGGAAGACCACGCCATGCCTCTAAGAACCAGGAAGTCACAGTTGTCAATGAAGGTGCCTTCACATTTCCCACCGGAGTTAAGCTTTTCTCTCCCTCGACCATCCACGTCATCCATCTTTCTCGCATACGGTCCTTGAACGGCTTCTTTAGGCAGACATCTAGTGGCTGTAGGACGCTGGTCAATCCGCCGGGTATCACGCGTAACAAGAAAACAAAAGACCTTAACACAACTAGTTTCTCTAGCAACAAAACACAAAAGAACTTACCAACAGCAATTTAATTGGCAAAAGCGGGTAACAACCAAAGCAAAAACTCTACCAGCCAGCATTTTATTGGAACATGCACTAAACACACAAAGTCCTCGCACGCGCTCGCAAAATACAAAGCCAGGTTACTAAGCAGCAAACTTTCGAAGCTACTATGGAAATGTGGCTTTTGTCAAGTGGACTTGCCACTTTATTGGCAACAAATATCAGTTCATTATTATTGAAGTGTGCCAGTGAGTATCTACAACATTCAGCTATACGTTAGGAGATAAATCTTAAAGCGTTTTAACTTGAACTGCTCAAGTGGCTCAGGGAAAAGATATCGTCACTTGTACCGTGTAAAAGTGGATGTTTGTCGACTTATGAGACAATTATTATGCTAATTTGTCCTAAAGTTTTTTTTATCTCAGTTTTTGACCCATGTATAAGTCGAGGGCGATTTTTCGGACCGATTTTTAGGCTGTAAAAGTTCGACTTATCCACGGGTAAATATGGTAAGTTGCATCTTACATAAGACGCGTCCTATTTTCTCCTGTAGAAATGGCCCTATTCTTACTAATTTCATTGTGTTCTTTCCATTTCTTGCATCTATTTTGTACTGGCCATTTTTTGTGATTGACAAGGTCATGTGACACAGTCTGCTCATTTTGAGAAATTGCTGCCACCTCTAGACAGTCCCCCCTCCAGGTCAACAAGAATGTGAATTGTACTTTAAGTTTTCCCCATGGTTCACTCCATGGCAAACTATGTATCACATTAATTATACAATTTTTGATTTTTATTTGTTTTGATTCTAATTCTGTATAGCACCGACTTAAGCTGTGTATGCAATTTGTAGAGTTAAGTCTCATTTATGATATTTTTGTATTTTTGTCTCTGTCTTGTTGTAGGCCTTTAATGGAAGTTTTTTTCGGCTTGATGATCTCATTGATCAAGTTAACAAACGAATGGCTAACTTGTCCAAAACTTTAGATGAGCTTACACCGTCAGTGCTCATGGCTCAGAATCATTCAGAAGACCTGCGCAAACAGGCCGATGACCTGGATAAGCTCTTAACAGACATAGAGTTTGCCCGCAAAGCAGTGAATGCCTCTCAGAGATATTCCAACATTGCCAGTGCCTTGAATGAGTCACTAGCAATTGCCCGCAAAGCCGAAGAAATAGCCATGGATGCTATAGATCAGGTATTGTCCTGTAGTAGAGCCACTAGCTTTTCCAGAACCTAACTTCATTCTCAATTGTGCAAGGGTGTTTTGCTCTCTCACCCTGAATGGTTGTGTATATATGTTACAGATTAAATTTGATTTCAGGTTTTTTTTTTTACTTAACCAAGGTCAAAATGAAATTCCTATGTCTTCTCATGAGTAATTAGGGTCAGAAGACAAAGGAATTTCATTTTGACCTAGGTTAAATCGACCTAGGGGAGATAGTGCTTCCCTGACTAGCAACTCATTTGACTGTGGAAATCATTGAACTAAAAGTTCTTAACATTCATGGGATTAGCAGGGTAGTATGGGTACTAATAATAGATCTACATCAATAATAATAATTTCTTTTGATCAGATTTTTATCCAACTGAAATTTAAGGATGACATTTTGTGACATCCTGTAAGTATAGATTCCAGGAGCTGTGTGCTTTCCTATTGGGGAATGAAACATTGCTCTATATACACAGTGGTTATCAATTGCTGACTTTACCTCATTTCTTCTTTTAGGCACAAAATATCAGCAGCCAGACTAAGGACTCAAAGGATAGAAGTACCAGCCTTAACAAAACTGCATCAAACACTGAGGATAAAGTTGACAATGAATTAACCAGTCTTCTTGATGATATCAAGGACAGGTTGGAACTCATCAGGGAAAAAATCAGGAATGTGTCTGATGACCTGTCAGATGTTGAAAATAATTTCCCAGGGTTTGATGAAATGGCCAGTCGTATTGGTAAGTATGTAATATTGCAGGAATAAGGATTCAGGCAGCCAGCCAAAAGTGCTGATGATGGGTTGGTCACTCTGTTGTCAGTCAGTATTTTAATGCTTTAAGATGAAGTGTGCAAAATTAATACTTAACTTTACCATTACTTCATCATTTCACTACATAAGGTGCCACTTAAACACACCATAGTTTACCTTGAGAGTTGTAGCTAAATCAGAGGTAAATTGAAGGGCTTGGTGCATAACCAACCTATGTCGAATTTTGGGTCGTCTTTCAATTTTCCTTGGATTTGTCTGAACTTCTGCTTGTGAACTCCAATTCGATTGAAAGAAGATGTAATGTGGTTTGTGAACCACTCTCGTGGAAGATTGGTTTCTTTCTGTACGCAAAAAAAACAAATTTTTTGCACTCATTATATCCCCAAAATGAAAAAAACAAAAACAAAACACACAAAAAAAATAATCGGTGAAAAAATTACCAGACAATGTTTTTCAATTGAATTGGAGTTCACAAGCAGAAGTTCAGACAAATCCAAGCAAAATCGAAAAATGTTCCAAAATTTGACATAGGTTGGTTATGCACTGAGCCCTTCAATTCAGTTGAGCTCATTTGTATGCTTATTAATATTCATGCGCACATTGAATTACCTGAAGAGCACGTGAAATGATTGACGGGTAGAAAGGATTGCTTGATAGTGTGACGTAGACTATACGTTTGGCGGTTAAAACATTGATTTAAGTTTTATTGATAAAAATAGGAAACTTGCATGGCTGTGAGCTGTCGATCACTAGCTAAATTTAATCGAAACTCGCCAGCCTTTGGTCGAAAGATGTCACCCGCAAGTCAGACACTTCTCAAAGAAGCTAGAGGTGTTTCTGTATTTGCCAAACACGAAGAGATTTAAGTTGACTCCCAGAACAAATTGGCGTTTTGCAGTACAGAGTACTGAGCCAGGCGGGACAGTCTGAAAGCAACTCTCGTCTTAAAAGCGGCCTACAGTTAAGAGTCTTGGCCCATTTGCCAAAGGTTGCTGTGCTAGAAATGCAGAAAGGAGCGTTGGTTTTTGACTTAGGCGAAAAAAATTGGATGTTTGGGGACGTGTTGCCTGCACTCGAAAGGCCATTTGGTGCCCACAATTCAATGCGACCACAGAGGGCGCTGTCTCCTTGAAAAGTTCTTGCGAGGACTGGAAAAGAATATTCGCTCGGCTGCAGTGGGAAAATTTTCACTTAGGAACGGAAACATTACAGAGAATTCATCTAAGAGTGGGAAATCGGCATCATGAGAAGTCGGTCTGTTTTCGATGAGCTGAGTATCTTGTAAACAGTTCATTTTCTGTCAGTTTTCATTTCTAAATGGGGCTTTCAGAATAGTAAGTCTTGTGTGGTTTCAGCCGTTGGGAGACATTGTCAATTGATTCATTTTCATCGTCAAATGGAAAATATGGAACGAAAATGGTATTAAAATCAAAGTAAATGACGACAGTTCAAGAATTTGGACAAAATACTTAACTAGTTCTGAAGATATTCTTGAGCTTCAATCCTCCGAAAATTTGCATACCCGGTATATTGAATTGTGAAATTCGATATCATACAATGGGCTGCCACGCGACTCGTGTG
>JAEMWC010000159.1:772500-822500 GCA_016490735.1 Pachyseris speciosa
ATGTGATGTAAGGAGGACATACTTATCTTTTTCTCTTGTTCCCCCCCCCCCTCCCAAAAAAAAAAATTAGGGATACACACTGTATTTTGGCAGGCCTGAGTTCAGGCTAATTGTAGCCTCTTGGTAAGTTTGAAAAATGTGTAAAATATGCAAAAGAGAGGACTGATGATGTCATATACTCAATCCAATATAACATCAAGTATGCAAATGGAGCTATCTTGGTCAATGTGCAGCAGAAACCATTGAAACTTGGTAGGCTAATAGTTCTACAGGCAACACACCTACGGCTGTTAAAAATTTTGTTCCCATGGTGACTCACTCACTCTTTTCCAGTCCCCTCCAACCTGATTTCAATGTTTTAGTGATTTTTAGCTTGAGAAACAATAAACAAGGCCACAAACTTGACCTAACATATTTAAATGCTTGCTGGATCATGCAGATGAGGCACCATTGTTAAATATCAAAATAAAACACCAAAGGTGGCCAGCGAAGTCCACAATATCAGTCATGTCTGGAACCCAGTATGTTGCCATGCTAACAAAACCGGTAAGCTCATATTGTGGAGCACATTTAGTAGAATCTTACTGCAAAGAATCAAGCATTTTAATACAAATTGGGTGAGATATCTTTTTCATCATATTTGATCAAACTTTGGTTGAGTTTATGGCATCATCACTTGGCTAATTTGCATATTTAAAAAACTTGAATATCTCTGGAACAAAAAGAGATATTTGAAAATAGTAAACAGCATTCTTCTTCTCGTACAGACTACTTGTTTATATTAAAAATGGCTTAGACAGGAAAGATGTGAATTAAGTCATAGTAGCCCTTACAGCGGTGATTGTATTGCCGTGAACACCTAAAATATGTCTGGAATGTTAATTGTGTTGTAACCAATCACAGGCGAGATCTTCAAACCACAGAAACCACAGGCAACGAACGGTTTCCTATCAGTCACGGAACAAATTATTTTCATTTTGTTTTAACATTCAGTCTCTTTACAAGTAAACAATTGCTTTTCCTTCCTATTTGTTTACAGTGTGTGCTATAATAGCGAAGAATACAGGTTTGAACGATTTTGAAATAAATTACAAAGCCGAAGTGCCGGGCCGACGCACGCGACGGTTTGGCGTGGGAATTTTCAAACTTTTTGTAATGATCGAAATTGGTAGTTATGCCTGATCGCAAGTTACAATGTTGCAAGGTAAAGCCGCTAGAATTTTCTGATTCCCATCGCTTCGTGGCTATTGCAGCAAGCGTTAACACTTTTTTGTTAGGTCAGGGAGATTTACTATTTTGGTAATTTATTATTCTTTTTTTGGTAGCTAATAATAAAGTTGAAATTCGAGAGTTGTTCTTGTCGATGTTTTCGTTTCTGATAACAAAATCCTTGCTAATTTTTTTTTGTAGAACAAGGGGATTGGATTTACGTGCGCTAACGATTAAACCTTCGAACTACTGTGCCGGCAGAAGTTCCTTGATCGCAAGATTGCAAACTGGAAAACCACCGACCAAATTCAACATCTATGGAATGATTGACACATCGCGCAAAGTAAACAGCCCAATTTTCGGTATTCCTTCCAAAATATAATTTTGCTTTTTCTCTGAAGGCAGTTATGCATTTGATTCAGGGGGATTACATGCTGTGGGAAACTAGTTATGAGGGGATTTAGCCAAGAAGATTTTAAGTCCCCTTTGGATGCGATTATTAGCACATTTTGCGTGCAAAAGAAAAAAAACATGATTATCTCCGATCGCAGTTCTTCTTACCAAAAGAATCTCCGTAAATGTCCGTAAACTCGCATGTTACAACCCAACGGCTTTATATTGTTGAATGCATATCTGAAAATTTATTTTTCTAAGAATACACAATTGTTCATTATGTTGTTACATGGAAAGCCGGTCGTCGTCGCGTCGCGTTGGCTTCTAAATTTTTCTTTCTAAAATCAAACGATGTGCTGGATGCGGTCCTCAGCACTGATCTTGGGGAGCAGTGGTGTTTTAAATTCCTAATAAGACAGCTTGTATCCTTAAACATGTTAAACAAAACGAAAATAATTTGTTCCGTGACCGTTTGTTGCCTGTGGTTTCTGTGGTTTGAAGATCTCGCCTGTGATTGGTTACAACACAATTAACATTCCAGACATATTTTAGGTGTTCACAGCAATATAATCACCGCTGTAAAACATCAATCAGTCAATTAATTAGTGAGTGGGACAGGCAGTCTGGTACAGTTGAACCTCGATTATCCAGACCTCGATTATCGGGATTATTTGATTATCTGGACTTGTTTAGCTGGTCCCAGCTTTTAATGCATATTAATTAGCCATATTTAAGATCCGCAGCAAAACTTTTTCCCTTCAAATTGGGTAAGGAAACTCGGGTTCAAACTGAATTGTCTCACTTCAAAACACAAATCTGCACACGTTTTGGGCTCACATGCACCATACTACTGCAATGCATTTCACTGAACTCTGATTTGCTCAGGTGTTCTTTGTTTCTAAGTGAAATTTCATGCTCTTGTTCAGTCATTCAGTTTTAGTTTGGGCTTATTAATATTCATATTTTCAATTATCCGGACTTTGGATTATTCGGACTAGCTCAGTCCCCACAAGTGTGGATAATCAAGGTTTGACTGTAGTGTGTATCAGTTATAAGAGATAAACAAATTACATGTTTCATATAAACTTTTATTCAAACTAATCAGACACAAATTGTGTTTAGATGTGTGGTAATAATTACATTGTTTAGGTGGGAGAGCTAGCGACCTTGAGAACAATGCCACTGAGTCAAAGAACACAGCCGATGTTGCAAGGAAAAAAGCTGAAGACATTGAGGTATTTTTGTGATATGTCATTGTTCTTTGCCTTCTTTGCAGTGCACATATCTGAACAATTTTCTTGAACATCTATTTTCTTGTAAATGAACAGCATTACAGGAATACATGGTGCTCAAAAGCTCTCATTTAAACACCTTTAAGCTTGCTACTTTAGCCTGTGATATTTTGTGGAGTGGGTCTACTGTCCGTGAACTAAACTGACTGTTGTATCATTACAGGCTCAGCTGTCAGGTCTGTCTGGCCTTAAGAGGTCAATCATTATTACAAACAGTAACATCACTGATGCAGAAAAGGAAGTGAGAGAAGCTTTGAATAAATCTTCCACCATTAAAGAGAAAGTTGTGATCCAGGAAAGACGACATAAGCAGATTATTGAAGAGCTGGACTCGGAGGTGAAGCGACGTTTGGATGATATTGAAGGAATGCTTGTCAGGGCAAACACTCTCCTGAAGTACACATCTGTGGTCATGAAATTTGATGGAGAGACAGTCAGTGAACCAGTACTCCCTCCTGCCATCCAGGAAGAAACCAGGTCTCTTGATATCCTCCTGTATGCAAAGCCAGAGAAGCCTGATGGACTGCTACTGTTTGTGGGTGATCCCAGTAACTCAAATGACAATCGTCTGAAGCGACAATCACAGCAGTGTGGAGCAAACTTTGCAGCTGTGGAGCTGAAGGCAGCCAAACCAGTTCTGAAGATGTGCACCTCACGGGGGGGGTATAGGGAATTTGAGGACAAAGATATCCGCACTGATGGTGACCGCTGGTATAAAGTTGAAGCTGGCATGTAAGTTTCATTAATTAGCTTTCATTTGATTCCCTCTGAACTTAACCATACAGGGCTAAATGTAGTTTTTGCTTGATGGAGAATGTTTCCTGTAACACCTTTATTGGAACATGCAGTACATAAATGGTCAGACATTGCTGTAAGAGTCTGGTGTACATTATAGTTAGTACACTTCCTCCTATTGTTAACCATACAGTGTCTTGTAAAAAACATTTTCTTGCAATGCTTGAGAATTAATTCTAGGTTCATTGCTTGAAATGCAGGTTGTTGTTAAGAAAGATTTAGAGAACTTCATTTACTTCCTGACAGTATTAACCTATCATCAAACTTTGTTATACAGGACTGGAGATCTAGCAAAGCTGTCAATGAAGTATCGTGATGAATCCAGCGGTGAAGATGTTACTGCTGTCAACATTGAACGACATCTGAAAATGACTAACCCAAGAATTGTGCTTAATGAGAACAGTAAGCTCATTCTTGGTGGTGTTTCCTTGGCAATGCAACTTCCAAATGAAATTTCTCGTAGTAATTACACAGGATGTGTTGATGGCCTCCAGATCAATCATCACTTTGTTGGAACTTGGAATTCAGAGGTAAGTCAACATTCTTTCATTGAGAAGACTCTTACATAGTCAACTGAATACAAGTGGCCTATTACCCAATTAGAATCTCTAACTATATGCTTAGGAGAAAAACCAGGGTGAGAATAACAAAACTTTTAAATTTTGCTTTCACTGCCTTTTCTGCCTACTGCCTAATATCTGAGTGAAGAACTATTTAGTATTTAAATATAATTTAATAATTATATTGTTGGATATTTTATTTTCATTTTCAGCTTATCAAACCTGACAAAGATGGTTATTGCGTCACACGTTCTGGTGTAATAGAGTTTACGGTTCCAAAAGATGAGGAGCAGCGCCCGGACAGGACATTTTTGGGAACAGGATATCTTAAATCTGGTTCGGATGGCAGTGATCCAATGCGGGAGTTTGGTTTCACATTCAGAACAAGTTCCTCAAATGGCATACTTGTGATTGCTGTTGATGGTGACAAGTTTCAAGCTGTTGAGTTGTCTGATGGATATGTCTTGTTTTCATATAACATGGGTTATGGTTACAGGAAAATCCGTTCTAAAAAAATATATGACACTGGGAAATGGGTATCGGTAAGAAAGACTAGTAGAAGGAGAGGAAGTCAGTATTCATTGAAAATCACCAACTCTGATGGGACTGCAGAAGAACTTACAAAAGACAGGTATTACTATCCTGGAAAGCATCCACAGTTTGTGAGAGCTGATCATGTTTACTGGGGAGGGATAGAAAACAGAACTACAATTCCTGAGAATGTGTAAGTATTTTGTATTTGTTAGTTTGTACTGAGTATGTTATGGATTATTTAAATAATACAAAGTGATTCTTTTGTGAAGTTGTCGAGATTCTAGTTATACAAATTTTAGCTTTCTTGCTTTCTTTAAACTTACTTGATAAGTCAGTCAAAACATGGGATGCGGAGTTTTTCAAGAGCACATGACGAGTGAGGTTGTTTACCTGTAATCAAGAGTTGTGGCTGATTAAAACAGTTGTGTTTATCAGAGTGTTTGAATCAATCCGTGAATTTATTGTCTGAAAAAAAAAAAACAGTTCCGACAAAGTGGCAATCCTGCCAGGACTTAATCATGCCAACAACCGTGGGAGAGGAGGAGAAAATGATCAGCAACAAACTGAAGATGTTGAAGCTGATGCACGAAGGATCAGACAAAATCGCTGGAACTAAATCATTAAAACCAATTCAGAGACATCGCAAGCTTCTTGAGAGCAAATTGGAGGAGTGTCATGAGATAAAGGAGAGAGTACAGGAACTGAAACTTGAATGAGGGGATGAGGAGGATGACAATCGAGTGTGGAGCACAGGGGTTGAAAAGAGCTTGGAGGAGTATGAAAGGATGGTCAAAAGGCTAGAAGAGTTGGAACAAAGTTTAAGGGAATGAGAAACAAGAGAAATTCAAGAGGAGGAAGAAAGGTCAAGATGGGAGATTAAGAAGAAGTTTGAGGCGAAAGCTGACGAGAAGGATAGCAATGATGCAGGTAAACCGAAAGCTAAATTACCTAAACTTGTCATTAGAAAATTCCAAGGGACACATCTGGACTGGCAAAGGTTTTGGGGGCAGTTTTAAGCAGAGATAGACAAATCAGAAATTGGCACAGTTGCCAAATTATCATATTTGAAAGGATTACTTGGGCCAAGGGTCAGAGCCACCATAGATGGGTTACCATTTACCAGCGAGGGTTATGTAAGAGCAAAAAACATACTGAAGACCATATGTGGGAGATTATGCAGAATATAATGGGACTGCCAGTCATCTCAGGAACAAACCCAGTGAGAATCAGTGAATTTCATGAGAGGCTGGTAGCAAACATTCAGACACTAGAGAGCATGGGAAAGGAGAAAGAGATTAGAGGGTATGTTAGACCAACTCTAGACAAATTACCAGGCATCAGAGCTGACCTTGTGAGGCTAGATGAAGATTGGCAGGAGTGGGGGTTTCCACAGTTTGTGGAGGCTTTGTGAAAGTGGTGTGAGAGAAACCCAGTGCCCCTGGATAGCCACAGGGGTGGGAACTCTTATCGTATGCATGCAGTTTAACCCAAGCCATTAATCTTGAGTTGCTACTGAACCAAACAGCCGAGGAGTTCATCAGAAGTCTTAAACGGTGTATCGATGGAGGGGGAGACCCAGGAAAATTTACTCCGATAATGGAAGAGCCTTCACAGCTGCAGCAAAGTGGTTGAGTATGGTAATGAAGCTGGAACAGCTTCAGAACCACCTCACCCACCAGGGTATAACGTGGCAGTTTAATTGGAGTTGTGTGCCCTGGTGGGAAGGACAGTTTGAGAGGCTCGTGGACCTCGTTAAATGGGCTTTATACAAGGACATCGGACACGCTAGCCTGTCTTGGAAGGAGCTTGAAGAAGTGTTGCTTGACGTCGAAGTGTCACTTAACAATCGACCACTATGTTATGTTGAGGATGATGTGCAATTGCTGGTTTTGACCCCTAGTGCTATGATGTTCGGCCAACCCAAGCTTATTCCAGATGAAGACCTAGATGAAGAAGATCTAGATATGTGGAGTTGTTAGTCTGGGGAGTATCTTTAGTCATTGAGAGAGAGGCACAACCTAAAACACAAAACCAAGGAGATGGCTGTTCAACCGGGGATGTAGTGCTCATCCAGTGTCCAGAGCGAAACAGGGGAAAATGGAGCATTGGAATTGTGACCAAGCTCATTAAAGGAAGAGATGGCGTTGTAAGAGCTATCAGGTTGAGGGCCAGCAAATCTTACCTTGAGCATGCAATTCAGCACCTCTACCCAATGGAGCTCCCCTGTGAACAACAACGAGAAGAACAAAAGGAAGGGGGAGGAATGTCACAACTAAATCCAAGTGCGAGGGAGTTTTGCCCCACAAGGAGAGCAGCCATTAAAGCAGCTACTAATATCCGCCTCCTTGTTTGTGAGGAAACAGCTGAAAACTGAACATTGAACACTGCAAACTGAACAATGAATGCTGTTTAGTGAAAATAGAACTGTTGGAGTATTTGATCTAACTTCTTAAGATCAAATAGGGGAGAGTATGAAGATTCTATTTATGCAAATTTTAGCTTTCTTGCTTTCTTTAAACTTATGTGATAAGTCAGGCGTCTTCAGCCCGTGTACGGTAGGGACTGGGACTCATTTCAAAACATGGGATGCAGAGTTTTTCAAGAGCACATGGCAAGTGAGGTTGTTTACCTGTAATCAATAGTTGGGGCTGATTAAAACAGCTGTGTTTATCAGAGTGTTTTAATCAATCCATGAGTTTATTGTCAGAAAAAACAGTTCTGACAAAGTAATTGTGTTTGCCTAGATGTTCAAACCATTTAAGTGCAATTAATTTTATGCTTAACCAGAGATTATAGTATCTCAGATTTGAATTTTTCAATGAAGACTTTTCTTTTTTATCTTTTGGTTTGGAACTAACTAATGTAATTTAGCTCTTGGAATTTCTGATGAAATATGCTTCTTAACTACAAAGCCAACAAACTGATTTTAAATATTCCTTATAGTTCTCAAGCCTCCTATTGCTTTGAACCACTAAACTGATCACTTCCAGAAACTTTTAATTCACAAAATGTTAGCCAGGCTGCAGCCTAACACTCGGTTGCACCTACAAAT
Source organism: Pachyseris speciosa (assembly GCA_016490735.1). Lineage (NCBI taxonomy): Eukaryota > Metazoa > Cnidaria > Anthozoa > Scleractinia > Pachyseridae > Pachyseris > Pachyseris speciosa. The sequence goes on from JAEMWC010000159.1 coordinate 780,336, forward strand.
AAGCCTTTTGAGAGCTGTCACGTTTGCTGGGACAAGTATTATTTCATGCCATTTGTAGGGTCCACTAACAAAGTTTTGCTAGTATGATTTTTTTTAAAGTGCCTTTTTACTGATCTCTTCTTATTTTCCTTTGCCACATAGCACTGCAAAATTTTTCAAAGGGTGCTTGAAAGAGATGAGGCTCTATTCTGGAGATATTACAGTCTTCTCATCACCAGGCTATATTCGTGGATGTCAGCTTAAGGTACGTTGCTACAATGTACCACGCTTTTGTCCTTTTTCCTTCCCCACCCCAAAAACAATCATAAAAGTAGGAATTTTAAAAGTAGCCAACCATTGAAAGTTTTACTTATTGAAAATATGAGAGAAAAAGTGGTGTGCTGCAAAGGAATTGCTTTAACAAAGATAAAGGGTGTTTTTTAGAAGTTAAAAGAAAAAAGAACTTGAAGGATATTTCAGAAATTGCCCTCATGTTTTCACATTTCCCTTGATTTTGCTAAGGTTCTTGCTCAACATGTCATACATGTTGCTGTGCAGATTAGCGACTGCCATAGGTAATGGTAGCGATATTAAGGCTGCCTTCTTAATTGCAAGGTGATTTTCATCACATCTTTCCTTTTCTTTCTTTTACTATTTGCATATTTGAAGTAAAGGTATTTGGCTGTCCACATAGCATTATAAACCTTTTGAAATGATGCAAAATTCTACTTTTTGATGTCCAGAGACCAGACACATAATAATTGAATTTGTTGTTTCTTGTATTTGTGTACATGCACATCTCTTCCATGCTCAACATAAATGCATTACAGGGATTGATGTGCAGTGGTAATGCAACAAGGCAACAAAAATTTTTATAAGGTTAAAACAGAGCCTATTTTTTTAAGCAAACTTATTGTGTATTGTGTTATTTGCAGTCAGCATTGAATGTCACGTTTCTTAGTGACAGGAGTTATCTTGAAAAGGCACCCTTCCTCAATATACGCACCAGGGGATTTACTATTGGATTGTCTTTCAAAGTTCCTCGTGCTACTCGCAATGGACTTCTGTTTCTAGAAGCGCATGGTATGGAGGTATGTAAAAGTGATTCTACTATCCATCAATCTGTGATCCAATTGTACCATTATGTTTTCCGGATGTAGTGTATACCAGTAGGTAGACAGTGCATACCAGCCGGTAGACAGTGGATACCGGTAAGTAGACAGTGGATACCAGTAGGTAGACAGTGCATACCAGTCGGTAGACAGTGCTACCAGTAGATAGACAGTGCATACCAGTCGGTAGACAGTGCATATCAGTAGGTAAACAGTGGATACCGGTAGGTAGACAGTGCATACCAGTCGGTAGACAGTGCATACCAGTTGGTAGACAGTGCATACCAGTAGGTAAACAGTGGATACCGGTAGGTAGACAGTGCATACCAGTGGGTAGACAGTGCATACCAGTGGGTGGACAGTGCATACCAGTGGGTAGACAGTGCATACCAGTGGGTGGACAGTGCATACCAGTGGGTGGACAGTGCATACCAGTCTGTAGACAGTGCATACCAGTGGGTAGGCAGTGCATACCAGTGGGTAGACAGTGCATACCAGTGGGTGGACAGTGCATACCAGTGGGTGGACTGTGCATACCAGTAGGTAGACTTAAGACTGAGAACCAGAATAAGCGTCTTGTTAACTTGTCTAATTAATTTAATTAATTCTAATTAATCTAATTTAATTAATTCTAATTAATCTCCTCTCGTCTCGGTCAGGGAAAGCAAGGGTGCGAACTTACGTATTTAGAGCACGAGCTACCGAGGTTATAAATTAATCCTACGAAAAACCACACTACAACCAAATGGTAGGCTAGGTTCATGCTTTAGGGTTAGGGCCATAGTTAGGTTTACTGTTAGGATTAGGTGTAGGGTTTGGATTATAATTATAGAGTGCTGAAGTGTGATGTCACAAATATTAGAATTTTTGAAATTATGGGATTTTTTGAGATTTTCAGAAAGAGCAAGATGAAAGATGCTAACTTGCCAAAAATCAGTATTTAAAGGCAAATTGGCTCTGAGATATGAGCACCGTTATGCCCTGCTGACTCCATACAGAAACTGAGTAAAATTTAGAAGGATTTGTGTGGAGTCAGCAGAGCGTAACTGTGCTAATATCTCACTCTCAAACTGTAAGAAAATGCTGATTTTTGGCAAGTAGGTCTTTTTGATCGTGTTCTTTCTGAATATCCGAACAAATTCCATAATTTCACAAATTTAGTTTTTATGACATCATCACTTTAGTACTCTATTCTGGTTACCCTTAAGGTTAAAGTGAGGGTTATTCATGAATTATTCACGTGTCATGCAAAAATGACAGCTTTCTGTGCAATAGCTTTTACATATTTGAAACAGATCTGGTGCAATGCAATGCTGTGTAGACCTGTCAAAAGTATTCTCCTCGCCCTCCAAAAAGAAGCATTTTTTTTAATTTAGTGATTGTCACCTTAACATTGCTCCTGTCTTACTAATTTAGAAAGATTACATTGTGCTGGGCCTGGTCGAAGGGAAGGTGAATTTCCAAGCTAATCCTGGAAATTTGCCAGTGACATTGGAGACTGATAAGGAATATAATGATGGCAAATGGCACTTTGTTACTTTTAAACAGGATGGCTTAAAGTGAGTATACCATCAAAATTCCCTTAATCACTGGCCCTGTAGAATACACTTGCACATGCACACAGAAAAACAGACTGCCCCCTTTTTCACTAATAAATGTCATACTGAGGTTCAGGGAGTTCCAGAGAGCAACAGGCCAAGAGCTTCATGTCACAGCCCAGTGACACAATCATCTGAACTAAAGCAAATGCTGAGCACACAGCCAGCATAATCTTAGCAGTTATTTTAAGACCCCAGTTACTGGTCATTATTGGTCTGGGTTGCGGTTATTAAAGTGGCATAACAGTAATAAAATTATCTACTGTCATCTCGTTTTAAACTTAATTTTGATGAAGCAATCGATTTTGATTTTGTGATTGTTGGCGTAATCATCAAGTGCATATTGTGATGATTGGTTCAGATTTCTTCTTTCCTTGGCTCCTTGTTGTTCTCAAACCAAGACTCTGTAAAACACTTTGTTGTTTGACTTTACCTGATTAGTTAGATGGAAGTGAATGTGAAAGCTACAAGTTGGTCTCCACTCATTTCAAGCTATTACTTTGTTTGCTTCATCTTCATTGCCCAGTATTCTGTGACACTTTGAGCCATTTTATGTGACTGCCTTGCCTGCCCGGATTACCATTGGAACCATAGCATTTTTGAGACTTACGATATCCTACATTTTTTCCCCAAGAGTGGAACTAAATGTGGATGATGAGGAGAAATCTAGCAAGTTTCCAGACGGAAGTCAACAGTTCATCCAGACAACACAGAACATGTACCTTGGAGGAGTGCCCCAAGACTACACAGTTATGACAAACGAATTTAACTCTGTCATCCTGAATTCCTTGAAAGGGGGGTCCATCAGAGACTTGACCTTTCGTAACAAGTATGTTTATGTTATTGTTGTATGAAATATTGTTTGTGCTCAAAACTGACCTAAATTGTTCCAAACCAGAGTAAGAATTATTATTTTAACCCTGGTTAGGTTAGGTCTGATTAGGTTAGCAGGCTGTTACTGTTAAGGGACATTATTAACTTCAATGAAGTTTGAGTGCCACATAAACTGCAGTGAAGTCTAAGTGGTACATTTGTACAGTGATGAGAGCGCTGAGCTTCCACCAATGCGTCCCAGGTTTGATTCCTGGACTCAGCATCATAAGTGGGCTGAGTTTGTTGGTTCTGTATTCTGCTCTGAGAGGTTTTTTTCCAGGTACATCGATTTTCCCCAAAACCAACATTTGATTTGATTTAGTCTCCTCAATTAGTAGAGCATCTCTGCTCAGCTACAAAGATTTTGTGCAGATAGCTATTATCATTAGTGGTTTTTGCGTTTGCATGTACGAATACCCCGTGTGGTGTGTGCATATATTTAACTGTCATTATTTATGCAGCATCGTTTTTTTTGGTGCCTTCAGAACTCTGTACTTTTCAACCTGTTCAGGATCTATGTTGTATCCATTTAAAGTTTAACCCTTTGTCTTCTGGCAATTTGGTCGTCTTTTTTGCAATTTCTGGAGGGTAGGAGGTGAAATCGACGTGGCTATTCCATATAAGGGGTTATCACGGAGATTTCGCTGGTCCACAACAACGAAGGCTCTTTCTTTGTTGTCATGCTGTCATGCCAGCTGTCGTTTACTTCTAAACGATTACTGCTGCTACAATTCGTTACGTATTTGATTTAAAAGTGTGTTTTTGGAGCCATTTTCCACCTCAGAAGCCACCTGCGTGGCATCATAAAGCTGGGTTGATGGGTAGAGGCGATCCTTTGAAAGAAAACAGAGGTGAGAAGTAATTTCACACTAAGTGGGCCGCTAAAAGTATTCAAGCGAGTGATGGCAATTCACAGAGTGAAGTTGTGTCTTGAGCCCTTTTGTGAGTTGTAAATAATGCAATCGGTGCAATGTTTTGTCAGCAGGACCTGGTGGCTCAACACTTATAAAAAATATCTGAAATGGAAATTGGCGGACTTTTATGTGCCCGTTATCCAAGAAATTCCCAGAATTCCTTTGGGTCACAAATGTGAACATGACAGACCAGTGAGAGCAAGTGAAATCAAATAGCGTTATTGGGGTTGCGCTAAAGGAGTGAGCAGGAAAATGTGGAACGGATTGCAAGAAGTGGAGTCGAACTTTGCTGCTAATGTAAACTTTTAACCTCAATAGGAATTTTTGTTTTCAAAACTTCAAGACAAAGTTGCGTGAATTTTGTTGTGTTCCGAGGGTGATTTTGGTTTTACAAGAGAATAAACAGTCATTTTAATCGAAAATTGGGAGTTTCTATCATTTTCCAGGGTGATAAAGTCTACAAAAGTGACCCTTTGGCAACGACAGTGATTCATTTCAATCATAGTCCGGGATTTGGGAAAGTTGCAGGTTTTCAAAGCTATCAGTCGACCGCATATGGCCGATATTTGATAAATCTGAAGACAAAGAGTTAAACTTAACTGATTTGATACTGCAATAAAGTGGTAGAGAATTCTTTCATTGAATCCTACTTGTTTCAACAATAAAATTTTAGTACTCAACTCCACTTTTTTCATTCTGGCCCCATGTTATTGTGGAAAACATTGCAAGTTGCTGCCCTTACTACCATGAAACCAGCAAAAACAAGTGTTACAATACTAAAGTAACACAAAAGCAAAACACCATTGATGAACTACCTGCATATTAGTTGAACATGCACAAAGATGCGCGCAAGTTGCTCATGGTTGGATACCTTGCAGGTAAAAAATAAGTTGGCTCTCAATTCTCTTTGTCTCCTATCCCTAATTATTCATAATAAGGGCTAGGAGACAAAAGGGATTGATTCTCTTTGTCTCCTATCCCTAATTATTCATAATAAGGGCTAGGAGACAAAAGGGATTGAGATTCAACCTAAGTTAAAATTTTTTTTACCTCAATTTAAGTTTTACCTGCAACAGAGACACTAATATGTCTCCTGAATTCTGCTGAAACGATAGTAAACAAGGTACTTAACCCTTTGGCTCCTATACCGGCCGAAACTGCCAGCGTAGGACCACGTCCCTTGTACCGCTTGTGACATGATCAGTTTCAACGCTCATAGACAACTTTAACATGTAACGTGTAGGGGGAAGAGATCTTTCAAACCATACTCAGATGAGCACCATTCCGTCAAACAGACAGGAGAAAACGCAAAAAAAACAACAACAAAACAAACAAACAAACAAACAAACAAGTGACGTTGACCCGAAAATTTGAATTAAAATCTTGTATCACTACCTACCTGCACTTTCTTCCGTCTAATCCTTCAATACCAAAAGTTTTCCCCAAATGGAATGGCCGGCGTGCGATACTACTCACTTTTTAAAGTGGCCACGTTGCCAGCGTGGTTGCTCCGGTAGTGTAGTGGTTATCACACCCAACTAGTAACTGGGGACGTCGGTTTGATTCCGACTCGGGGCAAAAAAGTTTTTCTTTCAATAGAGATGTGTGTCGATAGCTGAGTTGCAAACTGTGTTTGCATGGTTCCATAAGTATATTGTTCTACGGCTTTCATGGCTTCGAAGGTATTTACATATATATATTTCCCCAAATCGTTTCCCACCAAAAGGAAGCCCAGAAAATGCCCAGCAAGAGAGAAAGTAAGCGAGGCAAGAAAAGCAAAAGAAAAGGGGAGGAGAGAAAGCAAAAGGTAGAAGGCGAGGGGGCAAATCGTGAAATTTGGTTTTCTGCGCATGCCCTAACTTGGAAAGCTAATATTAAGCATCAGGAACAGAAGGGCGTGAGGAGTTCGACCAACAAACAGAGTTTTGGGCAGTTTTGGTTCTTTTTTACTAGATTCTGACCGGAAAACGACTGGACTAGCTTTGGCAAAATGTTCAGGAGCCAATGGGTTAAGATTTCAATAAATAGTTGTATAGTCAGCACTACTCTTTTCTGTTTTGACCTTGTTATATATTATCCACTTTTAATGTTGTTTATATCATAGACTGTTTAATTTCATGGAATATTTGAAGAGAGACTCTGTCATATTTGATGGTGACGATTACTCAGAGCCCACACCTAAGGACCTTATCATTGAAAAACCAACAACTGTGCCTCCAATTGGCCCGTTGGGTAAGTGATTGAATGATGGAGTGAGCAAATGATTATCAAGATAAACAACAATAGGTTTTAGTCAAACAAAAGAGATAGCCATTACACGATGGTTGCAACATTACAGGTCAATTTGTTTAGACCACAAGACCATGTTTTGCATATCACGTAAACCTTAGCCCAGATTCAGAAAGTAAGTTTCCTGCAAAAGTAAAGGAAGCTTTGTTCACACCCAGTTGGGACTACGGAAAGCAAACACACCTAGCTGAAGGAAAGTGCATTTCAATCCATAAATACAAATTTCAGTGGTATTGTAAATTTCAAGTTACCAGCCTTTATCTGTGTGTATGAATCATTTCCTTGTTGCTGGTTAGCCATGGATTACAACAACAAGTTAGTTATTTGCAGGCATCCTAACATTCTCAGGACATATAACATACACTGTATCATTTGACACCCTCATCCGTTGTGTATGTGTCCCTTACAGTTTCCAAGTCAAACTCAGAAGTGCCAGGAACTAGCACCCCGCCTGCCACCTCTATCAGCACAACTGAAGAGTCTTCTACTCCAAAACCCACAACAACACCAGAATCAGTTACTACCACTTCCACCACAACAGCAGTTCCAAGGTGCCTGATGCCACAGATGCCAGCCCAGCTACATGGCGTAAAGGGATTTGGACTTGACCTCAACAGCCATGCTAATTATAATATTGCTGGTGCACTCTTAAAGTTAAAGGGTACAGCGTAAGTATGGTGTGTCAAACAGTGAAACAATCCAGCCATCATAGAGCATACAACCAGGGATAATGCTGGAAATGTGCTGAAATGAAGTTAGGTTGGGATTAGGTCTGATTAGAGAAGAGAGAAGTAAAAAAATGTTTACCCTATCAAAACTTCGCTTGATTTCTTTTAGACTTGCAGATGTTAATTATTTTAGGGCGCTCGAAAAAAAATCCAACTGAAATGAAAGAGGAGACCAATTTTCAGAAGAATAGAAGGGCCTGTCTAATTAAAACCAGAAATGCTATAAACAAATGCTTTACAAGCCTCCTCACAAAAGTTAGTTAATGGTCGTCAAGGTGTGTTTAAGATAACAGTTGTTTCCTTGTTTTGCCAGGACTAACATGAGCTTTGAATTCCGGGCTTCAAATCCAAATGGCATCTTATTATACACGGCCAATGCAAAGCAAACAGACTTCTTGGAAAGCCATCTAGAAGATGGTAAGGTGTCATGGAGCTTCAGTGCTGGAGGTGGCATCTTGAAGCTGACTTCAGAAGAGGCATCCTACAGTGACGGCATTTGGCACACAGTAAGTACAAAACAGATGGTATTGTACTTGTGTGAGTTGAAAATTACTATTTCAAGATGGACCCACCAATCTTTAATATTTAAATCTCCCACTCAATCATACTGGGAGGATTGTTGCGGGATCACCACAGTAAATCCATTTCTGCATTTTTGAGGCGAGTTGTGTTGCACTTCCAAATGGAACTATTGTTGTACTGGAGCTCGTTGTTAAACCATGAAAAAAATAACGACTTCAGTGCAATTTGGATTGGTTTCGGACGCATTATTTCTGTATTCTGCTTCAGTGAAAACTATGACAAGCAGGGATTTGAGAGAGTATTTCAGGCAGCAGAGTTCCCATACATGTTCAGTCCAGTATTCTCTCCCATTACACAAAAATTGCTGCTAGTTTACACTTGAGATGTCCACTACAAGCTTCAACTTGTCAAAACCTGCATTCAAAAGTGCAAAAACAAAGTTGCACAAAAATAGTATGTGTAAATTAAACTGGCTTTAAGAAACACAAGCAACATTAGTAATGACATCCACCAAAAAACTATATCCCTTAATGGTTCATCAAATAATTCTAAGAGGGCTTTAACCCTTTCACTCCCAAGAGTGACTTTATAGATTTTACTCTGTCTAACGCCAGACGATTTTACTCGTCAAAGGGAGGCCCCTTGGGAGTGAAAGGGTTAAAAAACACCCAGTCAACAGAAGGTGTTTAGTCAGAGCAGCAAGTTGTTACATTGCCTGGGATCGTGCCCGACCATGTTCCCTTCCAAATCACCCAATATTGCAATGTTCCAATATCGCAGAGATCATGGCTCTGTATCTTTTCCAGGCTTTCTTTTCAATTTGAAACTTCTCTAGTTGTATTCAACAACAACAACTTTATTACCCTTCTCCCAACAGAACAAGTTACAATAAAAAAATGAAATTATATTAAAAGAGTAATGGCTTCCTTAATAACTGTGAAAGTTAACGAAAGTAGGAAGCCAAAGTAAAAAAGATTAATTTAAAAGACAGGTCAGACACACGAGTAACACACGCAACAGACAAACAGGCAACTACAATACAATCAGCTACCTAAACTATCTACCTAACCTATCTAAAACCATATCTTAGCAAATAAATCAAAAGAAACAAGACACATTGTCACATTGAAAAAGAGAAATATTTGATAGTGAAAACAGTAGTGGAAACAATATGACGAAGCTTAAAGTGCTACTATGACCAAACTTTTACTCCTCGATTTTTTTAAGTTTATCACATAGAATTCTAGGAAAGATTAAAAACGCCGTTTTACGTTTGTAAATATCTGCATTGCTTCCGGAGATATTTAAGTTTGAAAAATGTTTAAAATATGCAAATGAGATGACTAATGACGTCATTGTATCGACCCAATATGACATCAAGTATAGAAATAGAGCTATCTCGGTCAATTTGCAGCAGAGACCATTGAAACTTGGTAGGCTGATGGCTCTTAAGGCATCAAACCTACGGCCATAAAAAATTTGGTTCCTATGACAACTACAATACAATACAATACAATACAATATTCTTTATTTAATGAAGGTGACGTAATTAACCCAATGAGTTATCTAACTTACGGCCTTCAAAGAACATCATCAGATGAAAGATAGACCATCACACCGGGAACTACGTCCCCTACTCTTTTCGAACAGTGTGTGGGTTCTTTTACGTCCCACAGAATCAATCAGAGTTGTGAGACGGGGCCTACGGTTTATCGTCCTTATCCGAGAAGACTAGAAAGTCTAACCATTTGCAGATGTCAACTCACTCCTTTCCAGTCCCCCCAACCTGATTTCAATATTTTAGTGATTTTCAGCTTGAAAAACATTAAACAAGGCCGCAAACTCTACCTAACATAGTCACATGCTTGCTGGATCATGAAGATGAGGTACCATTGGCAAATATCAAGGTTGCCAGCAAAACCCTTAATATCAGGGAAGTCTGGACCCCAGTATGTTGCCGTGGTAACAATACTAAGGTCATATTGTGAAGCACATCTAGTCGAATATTACTGCAAAGAATGAAGCATCTCTGATACAAATTGGCTTGGGCGGCTACCACCCTTTCACAACAAAACGAAGAACCTAGTATTCCATGCCAGACATCGGCCTGCTCCCTCCCTGGACTGTCTGCAAGTAGTTAGTGTTGAGCTCAAGCCCCATGATCAAGCAAGGAATATTGCAGTGATCTTTGACTCCATTCTTGGTTTTGATAAACACATTGTGCAAATATGTAAATGTGCTTTTTACTCAATTAGGTTAATTTCAAAAATTAGAAAGTTTCTTAGTATGGAAACTGCTAAGACTTTGGTGCACGCTTTTGTAACTTCTAAGTTAGATAATTCTAACGCACTCCTGTATGCCCTTCAAAAGCACTCCTGTATGCCCTTCAAAAGTTTAAGATCCAGTGCCTGCAGTATGTGCTGAACTCTGCTGCTAGGCTTGTTACAATTTCTAGGAATCATGACGACATATCTCCCGTACTAATGGAGCTCCATTCTGATTGGTTGCCAGTTGAACAACGCTTAGTTTACATGTAAAGTGGTGAATGGTATTGCACCTGTTTATCTTCAGGAACTGTTAGACCTTTATAGACCTGGCCGTAGCCTTAGATCAGGAAATATGCAGCTTCTGAGGACACAATCTCTTAATTTAAAATCTTATCGGCTCAGGGCTTTTTCTATGTGCCCCTCATCTCTGGAACGCCCTTCCACTGGAGCTGAGGTGGTGCAATTCCTTAGGTACTGTTCAGAAAGCCCTGAAGACTTTCCCTTTTAGAAAGGCTTATTATTGAAACAATTTAAGAAAATTATGACAGAATTTTTAGATTTTTAACAGTACTTTTTATCGTTAGTTTTGATTTTTACTCTGGAATTCCGTAAATTTTTAATTGTCTTAAATAATCTTCAAATTACATGACAAAAGCAAAATCAGAATTTAATATTTACTTAGCAGATCATCTTTAACATTTTCTTTAAATTTTTTTAAGGAACTATGATTTCATATTTTTCCCAAATAAATGCAGTCATTTTAATCACGGGTTAGAGGATGGTGTTCCATGTTTGCTAAGAAAATAACCTTTAATCATGATAACTGCCTGTGCTAAATGTTAATTTGGCGGCAGAACAGTCAACGATTGTAAAGTCCTTGTCAATCTTAAATTATCCACAGTAATTTATAGTTGACAAATAGTGAATAAAAATGAATAATGAAATAGTAAACGTGAGAAGGGGAAAGGGAAGGCAGTCAGGTTTGGCAGAACATTGAATACTCATAAATAAAAGGTTTTGTAGGAATTAGCTTTGACTGCATCGGTTGGCAAGGAGTGGAATGGTTCAAACATAAATAGAATGCGATTTCCAGCCGCACGTCTAAAAAAAATGGAAAACAAAATGACCATGACAATGGCAGTAGTGCACACTCAGAGATCCAGTGACAAGTATGCAGGAAGATATGTTCCAATATATGATATTTTCATGTATTCAGTCTTATTGTCGTGTTTATTAGGTGCGGTTATCGAGGAATGCAACTAATGGAACTCTTTACGTAGACGGCAAAGAAGAGAAGCCTGGCAAAGCTTCTGGCACACCCACATCCATTGACGGACTTAAAAAGCTGTTCTTGGGCGGGGTACCAGAGGGATTTGATAACAGGAGAGTTCCGGTGAGTAAAGATTTGCTGATGCCTTGCCCTAATTATTCAATTTGCCAAGACTGAGTGTTGAAGCGAGATGTTACAGCATTGGTCAGCCTCACTTTCTCTAGTGGGTTAAAGATTCATTTGTGGTTTATAGTGCTGTAAACTTTCATTTTCTGAGTGCATAGTTACCAGATAGAAGGAAATTCTATCTACATAGCAGTAAGCTTTTTAATGCAATTTTTCAGGTTGGTTCACGTGTTAGCCTCCCAGGATGCATTAGGAGTGTAACTGTAAATGGAAAAGACATTGGTTCTCCCCCAACTTTCCACAAGGTGCAAGATTGTTACCAGGACAGCCCTGAGTCTGGAGTCAGCTTTGAGCATGGTGGGGGCTCTCTGAAAGTTGGTGAGTCCACTTGTTAAAAGGTGTCTCCAAAGATTTGCCACACTCTAGTAGATTTTGCATTAAACACCAGTTTGTCAAAAGTAAGCTCTTCAACGGTGTATCACTTAAACCAGATTTAGATGTCTGTTACTTTTAACTCCAGCTATTTTCATCGAAATTTTTCAAAAATGAAATAATTTCACAGGTACTTAATGTTGATTGAGAATCCAGACCATGGCAAAGGAACACCAGTACTGTTTTTTTTCCCATTATCATTCAGTGCTACATCTTATTTTATTCATCAGGAGAGCAATACAGAGTGGGACAGAGTCAGGAAATTTCGCTGGAAATAAAACCAACATCAAATACTGGGCTTCTGTTATCATCTTCAAGTGAGAACGACTACATTGTGTTGGAGATGGATCGCGGAAAGGTTAGTAGTAATGAACGTGGGGTGATTACCAATATAACAGATGTTATAACATCAGCACTGGTATTTACCCCTTGGAATACCAGTGTCATTACTCCATTCTGTAATCCGCAGTTCAAATACATGTTTCCATATATTCATTCTCGCAGAAACTGAAGTGTTTGCCAAATGTTGTATAGTCGAACACCTGTCTGTTTGCCTTGGTCCCGGCAAAATTGCCGCATGTTTCCTTTAAAAAGAACCTCTGTAATTCGGAAAACGGACAATAAAATTAGGCTGTTGAGGGCAATTTCGTGTTGTTACAGTCACTTAAATATTGACAGCTTCAAAATACACGTCGTTTAGTGAGGCTTTGGTGGAACTTATGCATGTGTCCAACTTTTAAACTCTCAAGTTGAATCGAAATTTGTTGGCGAACTCTGCGAAGTTATCTCAAAACGTAGTCGTTGTTTATTAAAACGAAATTGGAAAGAAGTGTTAGAATAACATCACAGACTTTGTTAAAGCCAGTTAAGCAGGATAAACTCCGTGCCCTCATGTGCATATACTGCTAGATGTTAATTTGCGATATATCGTATACTCTACTTCACTGGGTGAGACATTGTGCTTTGGTTGTGTTAAAACATTCCAGTTGTATGAGAATGATATGAGGCGGTAGAATCGATTTACGGTAAACAAACGATCAAGAAACTGTGAATTAAATTTCATTGATGTCAAAGATGCTTTACAAGATTTTGAGTTATTTATTACTAAAAGTGGTTTGTTTGTCAGAACTGGGACTGTGAAAATGGTTTCATACTCATCACCTCCTTAATACAGATACCTCTTTAATACAAACGCTTGGCTCCGCCCCTTCAGTGTATTGATCTTTTAACAAATTCTCCTAACTAATACCATATAAATATATGCAGAGCAGTGAGGCGAAAATGAACATTGGCACAGCCTGAAATGGTTTAGCTGATGGGGGAACTTTAGGTATTGAGAGAAGTCCTCACCAGAACTTTTTACTGTGGTGGTAGCTCAACTCGATAATGGATTCCATGACTGGATAAAGTGAGGGAGATGAATTTCACCATTGTTTGTTTGTTTGTTATTTCAGGTCATCTTCCGTGCAGAGAATGGTGGTGGTCAGCTGGTTGTAGAATATCCCGCTGAGGATCCACCGGCGCTTTGTGATGGCAAATGGCACAAGATTCAAGCATCGAAACATTATAATTATGTGCGATTGAAAGTCGATAATAGAACTGAACTTGAGGGAGGTGGCAAAGGTGCCCAGACTAATGCCAATATCTACGATCCTCTATATGCTGGAGGTCTGCCAGGTAACATTCAGTTTGCACCCCTCACTGGTCGATCCAAGGTGGACAGGGTGGGGGGCCACCGAGGCCTTTTGCACAACAAGTTATTTGGCTGGCAGCTTACTGCTAATTGTTGAGAGCATAAATGTATCATTTTAGTTCTAAAAGCCTTGGCCAAACGGACGTCGCAAGTAGCCGCAAGTTGAACTTGCGTCCAGACTTGTGTTGGGTGGCCAAACGGACTCGCAAGTTTCCTCGCTAGTCGCAAGAAACCCATTTCATTGGCTAATAGGTTGCTATAACAACGAATGGACGTCACTCAACTTGCGTTGACTTGGGTTGGGCGGTCAAACGGTAAACAACTTATGTGCAAATTTGATCTCAACCAAAGTGAGCGCAAGTCAACGCAAGTGCACGGAAATCCTGCCCAAACAGTCGCAAGTAGACCCAAGTTTTCAACTTGCGTCTACTTGCGAGTCCGTTTGGCCAAGGCTTAAAGGAGCAGTGTCACGCTATTGTACCATCACCTTAAAAGGCTTAAAACTGCCAATGCATCAGTGGAACCTTAAAATAATGGTCTAGTTTTGTTGCTAAAGACTGTAGTACTGCATTGACACCATAAACTTCTGTATTCCGTGTAAGATGACGAGGATGGAAATGGATTGAAATTTGAAAAAACTTGCCAGTTTTTTCAAAATTTCAAGCTATCTATTAAAAAAATCACCAAAAAAATTATTATGGTTAGCTCTTCCTGCTAAAATTTCATTGGAATTCATCTTGCTGATTCTGTAGGAGCATTTTTTGCACGATAACAGGTAAAAGGCAGTAATTTTGGCAGAATTGAACCAAAAACAGCAAAAATCCTGATGACAGTGCTCCTTTAAGCATTGTTGCCTGATTTTCTTTTGCAGCGGGCGTGGTGGGGAAAGGAGTGACAGTCAATGAAAGCTACACGGGGTGCATGCGTAACCTAGTGTCCAGGTCACCTGGTGGAAGCCCTCAGAAACTGTCTTTGACAACTCCCCTGATGATGACTGGTAATGTGTTCCTGGGTGGATGTCCCTACAAGTGACCTACTGCAACACTTCCCAATTAGCGATTTTGTCACAAGCAAATGTGAAATGCCATGGAGCCTGCTTTAATTCTCCTGAGTAGCGACTATTAAGCGTTATAGTTTTTGCAGCTGTAGACTAAGTATATTTTGCAATAAAATGTATTTCAGCATTTGTCTTGACTTGGTTTCCTTGTTGTCAACTCAAGTCGTTCGATGCGTTCGATCCTATTCTGTGATAGATAGTGAGTAGCGGTTGTCAACAAAATGGTGGCCGCTTCTTCGCGTTTTCGAAGTGTCTGTGAGGAGGATTTAGATTTATACTAAAACAATTAGATTATTCGCTCTCGATATTACTATGCGTAATAACTGATTTGGGCTGCGCCCCTATCAGCTATCATGGGTAGCGGTTGTCAACCCGCTTCTTCGCATTTTCCAAATGTCTACGAGGAGGATTTAGATAATTTACTTGTTTAGCTTTGAACGACTAGAAGATTTATACTAAAACTATTCTTGGTTTTCACATGATGTCATCAAAAACTAAAACTCAAACGTAAACAGATTTTTACATTTTTATCTTCATCATGTAAAAGACATATTAGAAATGTATCTGCTTCCACGTTTTCAACTCGGTACCTTGCTTTGTTTTGAAAATAGAGCAGTTTGAATTTTATAGTTTTTCATAGTGTGACATAACAGATGTCTGCCCACAAGCACACGTACATGAAAACATCGATTCACCGTGTGTTTTTGAACCAATATGACAAGAGAACCGTCTTATGTGAAAGTTTGCTTGCTCAACAGAGCGAAGAAAGCATTTTGAGATAGCTTAAGTAAGTTCCAGATGTTTTTCACTCGTTTCCGGTCGCTATGTTGGAGCTCATCAAGAAGCTTGTCAATCTCATTTTTAACTGTTTCAGAGTCAGATATAATTGAATCTTGTACGTTTAAATCATCCGTCGATGTAATATTTTCTGGAGAAGTGTACTGATCATCAGGTTCTTCGTTGATCACAATGATGCCGCTGTTGTTATGCTCGGCAGTTTCTTCAGTTAACTTCTCGGCAGGCTGTATGTTATTCACAACCTCTTTAAGAATAAGTTTTACATCTTCAGCCGCTCTCCCTTGCACTTGGAGTGTCTTCGTGTTTCGATAGAAATTGAATGTTGCATCAGACAACTTTAGAGTTGCACAGGAGCTGTTATATGACTTGGTTAACTTGTCACTATTGCCGCCATCAACTGCATCATCAGTTGGTCTAGTTAATCTCGCGACGATAAATGTTTCGAGATCCTCAAGAGTGCCGTTCCAACTAAATCTGTTCTTAGCTGCATTGTACAACAAATATTGATCGAGATTCAACGATTTGTTATCGTAGTACACAGAGGCAGTCGAATCAGAAACGGTTGAAACGGAGCTGGCGGTTGCATGTGCGTCCTCCATGACGGTTACCAATTGTCAAAAAAACCCACCCAATTCAAGACTAGAGTGCACAAACCATACCCTATTTCAGACCAAAATGGTCGAAATCGATACCCTATTTCAGACCGAAACGGCTAAAAAACCATACCCTTTGAGGCCGTTTTTTCGAAGAGGCTAAATTTCTTCATCATTAGGCGATAAAACCATCAACAAAAGCCCTTCTTTTTTGTCTTTTAATTATATTTACGCCAACCGTGTACGTGAAATAGGTCTTAAATAGAGTATCGAATTTATGATCAGGTCTGCCGAAAAGGGTTGGGAAAATCGCAGACTTTGGTCCGAAATAGGGTAAAGGTTTCAGGAAGCGGGCTGCACACCCCTACCCAATTTTTCTGGGAGTAGCCACCCGGGAAACAACCCCTCTCTCTCTAATAAGCCCCTCGTTAATGAACCCTGAAATAAGGGACCTTAAGCAACCACGACGGCAACGAAACGTCATTTCAAAATGTAACTTCTCCAGGGACGGATCCAGGTTTTTTAATGGGGGGGGGGGGCTGATACCAATCGTAATTATAATTTATTTGAATGAATATATGAAAATCATATATTTGAATGATCATCGCAGTTATGAAGACTACGTATGTAATAGTGAAAATATATTCTCATATATTCACCATTCACGGATATATTTCGAACCAACTAAGCGGCCAGCTCCCAGTTGGCTTGTTAGCTCAGTTGGTAGTAAGGGTGACTATTGAGGACATTTTAACTATTGCAATTGTATTGCAATAGGTCACATTGATATTGCGATAGTATTGCGATAGTGGAGGTACTTTGCAATAATATTGCGATGGTTTTCAGGAATGTCTGTATTTACTTAATGCCTAAAACTTAAAAAAGTAAGTTTCTCAAACTCATTAATAATTCATTACAAGGAATAACACACAAACTGCGGTGATAAACATGATAATAAAATGCCGCTTGTTGGAAAACAAAAATAAAACTATATCGTTTAACTTGACGTTTCGTATGTTTCGACATACATCTTCAGAAGTGACCGTTAGGAATAAAAGTAACAACTAAATTTTAAATTTAAGATAAGTAACTAATTAACAATAACCTTGACAGAAGCTAAAAATAATTTGCATATGAAAAACTAATAAAGATAAGGCTTTTCGCTGCTTACATTTTCATTTAGGGTAGGTTTCAATTCTCTAATTAGTGGAGTCTCCTTTATCTTGCAATGAGTATCCGACCGACCCTTTGCTAATATCTCAAAGTGGTCCCATTTTTTAAAGTTGTGACCAGTTTCTGCGATAGCAGATGCATGACAGCTTCTCGTGATCGCTTTAAAAATGTTCAGTTTTTCTGTCATGTAATCTGCGTTCTGTTTTTCCAATGTAGAAATCCTGGCAAACCCAACAACTAGCCTTATAAACAACTTTTGACATTTGGGAACGGTTAATTCTATCTTTGTTGGGAAAAAAAGACTTAATGCGATGAGCGGTTTGGAAAATAACCTTAAGATCAATGCAGCCATAAAATTTACTAACGCAGGTCTTCAGCTGTTTGGTAATAATTTTGCTTTGTACCCCTAAATAAGGTAGAACTAAAATCATTTCCTTTTTGGGGACTGTGGTGGTTGGAATCTTCGGTCTGTTTTGTTGCCTGTTCAGAACATCATTAATGTTGTAATTGACAACACCAGCAGGGTAACCGTTTTGTAACAACAACTTCCTCAGTTCATACAAGAGCGCAAAAGAGGTGACGAACAGATGCGGATACCCGGGGGGAGGGGGGGGGGGTATTAAAACAATTTCAATACGGGGAGGCTCCGTCCTGAGGTCCGTCCCCTTACCCTTTTATATACCATTTTTGACAGAAAAGGTACCCTTTTCATATGTCTCCCATTGGCAAATAGTACCCCTTTCGTATACCTAAAACAGGATGTCTTCTTGTCATTTTCACGTAGCGTTCAATAAATTAACAATACAGTCATAAGGTATGAGTGTTCGAAATGTTTTAATGAAAGGCCCTTTTAAATACCTCAACGACAAATTTCCTACCCTTTCATATACTTCGACTCGTGAAATCCCTACCCTTTCATATACCTGAAGCGTGAAAAAAGCACCCCTTCGGGTGGAGCCTCCCCGTGTAGGCCATTATAGGAAGTACCCCACCCGGGTGCGGATACAACGAAAAGTGAGCATACGGATGAGGTTTACTTTATATTTCCTGGGTGTGAAGGAGTCCCATAGATGTTGAGAAAGCTTGACTGTGGCGTTTGATGAGAATGTCCAGGGAAGGGATTATATTGTTCTCTTCAAATTCAACGGTGAATTTGATATTTGAGTGACAGTTATTGAGGTAGTGTAGAAACTGAGTTGCTGTGCTTTTACTGTCGAACAAGGTGAAGGTATCGTCAACGTATCGAAACCAAATAGAAGGGCTGGCGTTGTTGTTAAGAACTCATTTCTCTTCAAAATGGCACATAAAGATATTGGCCAAAACAAGACCTAAAGGAGAGCCCAGAGCCACACCGTCAATTTGGTCGTAGTATTGGCCATCCAATGTGAAATGGCTCTTCTTAGTGGCAAACTCAAGCAGAACTTTCAAGACTGAGTGGGGCAGTGTTGGCGGATCGAGGAGGGCATACAATTTGTCAAGACAAATTTGTATTGTCTCATTAAGTGGAACGTTCGTAAATAATGACCTAACGTCAAACGAACACATCACTTCGTTGTTATGGTTATACGTCAACTACCAATCACCGGATGTATACCACATCAAGTACATGTCTTTGGATACCCAATGAAAAACAGTATAGCATTCTCCAGTGAGAGTGGTATATACCACTAAAATATGGAAATCGACAACTTGCACAAAGTCAATGAATATTTATTAGTCACACCCATTCGCGTTGCTTCCTTCATAATTCTGCATCCAGACTACGCCATAATGTCACAAACCTACCAACTAATTTACGAACCAAATATTATTCCCCAAAAATTTAACTCACCTTCGGTCGCACATGTACATGTTCAAAGGGTTCAATGGAGCCCTCCCATTTACACCAGAGATGTGGCGCTTCAGACACACCAGAGATGTGGCGCTTCAGACCGCAAATAATTGAGTTCAACGAACGGGAAGGATAGCGTTCCCGAAAAGAGTTGCTTACCTTTTGCACGAACTTCAACAGCCATTAGTTGAGACTGCACACAGATACATCTGTAAATGGCCGTGTCCGATGTTTATACTCCCTCCTCAAAGTCTTTCGTGGGAAAATGACGCCGGGTTCCAAAGTACAGGACTTCACTAATCGATTCTGTTTCCATTACTCGAACAACTGCCGCTGCATTATGAACGCTTTTCTCCTCATCCTCTGCACCTTTCGGCTGCTGAAATCTCACAAACGACCTTATTGCGGTATACATCCAACGACAACTTGTAAATGCTGGCAACTCCAGCTACTTTGTCATTTCAGAATAAATTAAATCACGCCGAATATGTAAACTAATTACGCCGGTAAAAAAACATCATTGATGTCAAAATAATCGGGCAAGGAATTTTAAATCGGAAACAATTCAAATTTGAAGTCTTTGTTTATTATTTGTTTAAGAGTGAGAAGTTAATTATTTCGAAAACGAGAGTGAGTGTTTCATCGGGGTATCCAAACACCTCGAAACAATAAAAGCACTCGGTCTCCGGCATCGTGCTTTCATTTGTTTCTCGGTGTTTCTGTTTGGATACCTCGATGAAAGATAAGATAAGGTAAGATAAGAACTTTATTTTATCACGCTAGCCTATTCAACAATGTAAAAAATACAATAGCTGGTTTCCAGTAAGGGCGTGAGGTAAGTATAAAAATGAAAAATATCCTAAATATACTAACAACCGTGATTAAAACTATTCGTGGATTTAATATAACCCTAAATATAATAATTAAAATATACTAAATATAGTAACAACCATGATTAAAGCTATTCATTCAATTAAATATAACCCTAGGAAAACGATTACTATATGATATTTGGTCTATAGGTTGAAAGAAGCTTATCAAACATAGCCAAAGTTTCACAATTACGTATGTCATTCAGTAAGGAATTCCAGACCCTAGCACCATTGTAGCTGAAACTCTTCTTTAAAAATTCAGTCTTTGGCAATGGAAGAGCCAACTTATTATCGGCGTCCTTAGATGATGACTGTCGGCTGAGCACGAGTTCCTAAAGATATTCGAAAACCTCGCTGGCCAGTGCCAAGTCATGGAGAACCTTAAACATTTGCGTTCGCTTAGTAAACTCCAGCCAAGATGGCGTAGGGCTAATTCAGACTGTCCAGCCTCCTATGGACTTTCTGAAGCCTTTCGGCTAGTGCACTTCCTAATGAATCCCAAACCTCACAACAATAATCAAAGTGAGGCATAATTAGAGCATTATAAACTGAAACAAGTACATCTCGACTCGCAAAATCTCTAAGCCGCTTTAGAGCACTAATTCCTGTTGTAATCTTTTTAGTTATTTCTTCAATATGCTTGCTCCACGTAAGAGATTCATCAATATACACTCCAAGTATTTTTGTATCTCTGACTCTTTTGATCGGATCACTCCCAAAACATACATTTGGTTCCAAGGGAAGCTTAGCCAGTCTTTGACGTGAACCGATGAGCATATACTCTGTCTTCGCAACATTAAGACTAAGCTTATTTGCTTTTAGCCCGGCACAATCTGATTTTTTCCAAGTCTTCATTAAGTCTTAATTCGATTTCTTCAATGCTTTTCCTATAGGCTGTTAAGCTGGTATCGTCTGCAAACATTCGGGGTGTGGTATGTTTGAAGCAATTTGGCAAGTCATTAATGTATACTAAAAAGAGAAGTGGGCCCAGAATTGAACCCTGAGGGATTCCACAAGATATTGTTCTTAGACCAGATTGTTTACCATTCACCTGGCATGTTTACTTCCGATCCGCTAGGTAGGAAGAAAGAAGATTTAGTGCATCCTCTCTAATACCACAAGCCTCAAGTTTACCAAGCAAGAGCACGTGATTTACCGTATCGAAGGCCTTTTGTAGGTCAAGAAAAATTACTAGGTTATAAAGGCCGCGATCCATGTTGCAACACCATTCATTTGAACAGTCAAGTAAAGCTGAAACAGTGGAGTACGAGCATCTAAAGCCAAATTGATGCTCAGATAACAAATTCTCAGCGTCTAAATATTCAACCAGCTGCTTATATAATATCCTCTCCAAAACTTTGCTCACTACTGGAAGAATTGAAATTGGCCGATAATTTTCTCTTATGAAGGGCATTTACTCGAGGCTCTTTCCATTCTGTTGGAAAAACATGCGAAACAATCGACCTGTTCTTGAAAATCTGCATTAGTGATTCAGAAACAACCGGTGCAGTCCACTTCAAAACCCCGCTTTGGCTGATATTTTATCGATCCCAGTAGCCTTGCATACAGATAAAGAATTTGAGTAGTTTATAGACCTGAGATGAACTTACAGGCTGAAAGTGAAAATTACTGTCAACCCTATTAACAAATTGACTGTAGTTACACTCGTTGTTGTCTATATTCTCGGCAAGGCTAAGGCCGATGCTAGTGACTAGTCATTGAATTTTTCCGCAATTTCTTCCGGCGAGGTAACGCTATGATCGTTAATCTTGATTTCCTTAAAATCATCCGCTCATTGTTTGCGTCCGAGAATATCATTAACGGTTTTCCAAGCCTTCTTAGGATTTGCTGTTACATTCTCAATTTGTGAAGCATAAAAAGCACGTTTACCTTTACGTAAAGCAACATTTACCATTTACCAAGGAGGAATCGGGACTTTGCCTTACCTTTGTGCAAGACCAATCGATACAAAAAATCTTTCATTTTTAGTCACGTTTTCTGCGCTTAGTAGTGGTTAATTAGTTAGTTATAGTAGCAATTTTACTCTTTTTACCTTTTTATTTTATATACTTTTTTTTTTTTTATTGTAATGTCTTTTTATCTATCTATCTATCTATCTATCTATTTCTGGAAGATCTGTACTTTCCCCAACTGACAGCATCGTTCTTTATCATGGCTAATCGCTTAAGACGGTCACGCTCTAGCATTTTATCCCTGATGTCCTTCGATAACCAGGGAAGACTGGGCCACTTTCTCACTCTGTGACTGTCGAGTACTTCTAAGAACATAGTCTTCCAGCAGCTCCACATTGCATTTATGTCAGCTTCATAAACTGATAATTGTGCCCAGGGTTGAGCTTGCAAGTCTTCAAGAAAACGTTCACTGTTATAGTTTTTGAAATTTCTTACTTCAATTTCCCTAATTCTGTTGCACTTAGGTAAGCTATTTATCTTGCGAACTGCATAAATTAGGCTATGGTCACTAAGACCGACATGAAATACATCTGAATGCATTATCTTCTCAGGACAGGAAGAAATACATACATCCAGAAGTGATTTCGACCGTTGTGCCATTTGTGTGGGCTTAGTTATTACATGTAATTGCGTAAGCTGATATATCTCCAAGATTCGCAACAACTGCTTGGCGTCATTATCGAGATTACTAAGGTCTAATAAGTTGTAATTGAGGTCACCTTAAACATAGGTTTCCTTGTTTTCATTATCTATTTTCCCAACCATACGCTCTATGCTATCAAATATCTCTACAGGTGCGCTAGGCGGCTTATAAATTGATGAAACAATGAAAGGTCTACTATCCGGTTTTGTTACTTCGATGCAAACAGCTTCGAGGTTTTCCGGCACAAGGTCAAATCTCTCAACAAAACTTATTGACTTTCTTACATACATGCAAACTCCACCACCTGACCGATTACTATCATGGCGAACAATATCGTAACCCTGTACACAAACATTGGTATAATACTGGTGAACGCGGGTTTCGTTCAACGCTAAGATGTCAAAGTTGTTCTGGCTCAACATAAGTCGGATTTCATCAATATGTAAGGGCAAACTAACAACATTCAAAAAGGCCGTCTTGAAACCTCGAAGTTTTGGAATCGATCTTCGCTTCTAGTCAACCCAGACCAAATATCCTAATCCCTACAGTGAGAAATGAAATTCTGTGCACTGAAAAAGGCTGCTGCCCTCTCTCTTGAAAATAGTACAAGAAGTAGTGGTGAATACAGATGGAACACAGTGCAGTGGAATTTAATCAAAGTTTTTGAGAAAGCAAAATGTTTAACAGAGACAGAAACAACTATTGTTAGTGTTGTAGTAGATTCATGAAACCTGGAACACTGCAGTGGAATTTAAACAACTTATGGTAAAACGAAATAAAACGTTTGTAACACTCTAACATTCCTGGAATATTACAGTAGACCCTGGGAACGAGAGGATGGCGGGAATCAAGACGCTAAAATATTCAGGTGCAGTAATAATAATAATAATAATAATAATAATAATAATAATAATAATAATAATAATAATAATAATAATAACAATCACTTTATTTAAGTCTCAAATGTATTTAGCGGAGCACAGATACTCCACTAATTGGGGAGACTAAATCAAATCAACTCTCCTTTTAGTTTCTTTTTCATCGTCAAAATGTTAGAAGTATAGAATCTATCGATGAATTGTTCCGGGCACTGGGTTGGCGTAAACTCAAATACCAAAGATTGGAATCAGCTGCTGTTATGATGTACAAATCTTTACATAGGATGATCCCTGAGTATCTGAGTTCTAGATTTGTGTTTCGAAACGACATGACATCATATCGATTAAGGAATACTGAAACCACAGTCCCGCACTAATTATTTGAAGAAGAGTTTCTCTTACAGCGGAGCCGGGTTGTGGAACAGCCTACCCAGTGGCCTTCGAGCAGCAACATCTTTACTTAGAACCTGTTCACATGGACAACAACAACAACAACAATATACTTTATTTCACTCCATAATTACTACAAGATAAAAAAAAATAATATAATACGGCAGATGATAGGGGAAATAACCCCCGAAATAACCTAAAAGTTAAAAATGCCAGGCAGTCAGTGAAAAGAAAAGATGATTAAATGTTTAGGTCAGAGACACAAGAACAAACAGACATAAACACACACAAAAATAGAGATAAACAGAGTTACGTAAACTACCAGTATATTAAAATGACTAAGTTCTTTTTTATCTATTGTGTACATTTATTTTGTAGTTAGCGTCTAGTTTTAATGTCAATTGCTTGTGATAATTTTTTACTTTTTAATTTTATCTAATTTTTGTAAACAGCGCCTTTGAATCTTGTAGAAAGGGCGCTATATAAATGGATTATTATTATTATTATTATTATTATTATTATTATTATTTCTTATCTTAGAATTACAAGATCGATGTACAGATGTCTAGTTTTCTTTGATAAAGTTCTGTTTCATTTTCTTTTTAAATAAAGACAATGGAGATGATTTAATATGTTCGTCAATGGAATTCCATACTGATGGACCTTGAAATCTAATATTGAATATTCCATAATTTGTTCTTGCTCTCTTGGAGGTGGGGGGGACCCCAGGAATGGGAGGTCCCCCGCCGCGGTGGGGTTACCAATCTCTCCATACAATCTTCGATCGCATTCACATGTGAGGTGGGGTACCTTACCAAGGCGGGTTGCCCGGTCAGCCAGGGCGGGTAACCCGCTTAGCTGGGATGAGTTTTCTCCATGTCAATGCTGGAGGTGGTGTGGGGTGTTGTTCATCCGGGAGATTGGCCCTGAAATTTTGTTAATGTCTGTACTTAGCGACCACGCGATAGCATTTTAAACCTCACCCCAGCGCCCCGGGGTTGGATGTGAAAGCCAGCTATTTTTTTTTTTACCACGGCTGGGTGGGTACCTCACCTACCCGGGGTCCCTCACCTCCATGTGAACAGGCCCTTAACCTTCGTCACCACAGTTTTGAATGAGTTTTATGTCGTTATGTCGTTTATGTCTCGGCTCCTACTTTTGATCTGGTGGCTTCCAAGTTAAATGAAGTCCTAGCAAGGTTATATACATGGTGTTGTGAGAACTGTCTCACTCCCCATCCTACCAAGACGGAATTTACGCTGTTCAGTGGACGCGGGCAACTGACTGGGCCAAAGCAAGCTATTAAGATGGGTGATTATGTTATCGAGGAGGTGGTTTCTACAAGATGCTTAGGTGTCCAGATAGACAACGCTCTTAAATGAGATCATCATGTATCGGAACTAGCGAAGTCGTTTACGCAGAAGCTGAACTTACTTAAATCACTGTACTTCCTGCCTAGACAGGCGAGAACTGATTTCTATTTTGGGGTTATTCTGCCCTCTGTTACGTATGGTATGTTGGTTTGGGGCTCTTGTGGTCAAACGTTTTTCTCAAACCTGGAATCCATACATGTCAGAGCGGCAAAAATAATATTTAACTTAGATTGGTGTACGCCAAGCAAGGAGGTTCTTGCCGCAGCAAAATGGAATACCTTGGAGACTATGTATGAGAAACGATTATTAATTTTAGCGCATCAGGCTTATTATCATCTTTTACCATGTCCTATGAACTGTCTTTTTGTAAAGTATGTAAGTAGCTACGATTTCAGGAGGACAATGACCTTCAAGTTACCCAGGCCTAGGACTGATATGATCAAGAAATCATGTTCATACAAGTCAATTATTCGGTGGAATGCCCTGGAAAACCAAATGAGGTCAATTTGCGAGATTGACGCTTTTAAAAAGTCACTCAAGAGTATTTTTCAGCCACATATCTTGTAAATACGTAGAATTCTTATATTAGTTTTATTGTGATTAGTTTAGGAGGTTTAATTTATTGTACACGACCACATCAGCTTGCTGAACTTTTAATCGTGATTAAATAAATGCTGTTATTATTATTATTATTAACACGGCATCCTTGTAAAGCAGCTTTTAGTATGTAGTTAATTAGTATTTAAGGTTAGTTAGTTTTGTTAGGGATAATTATAGTTAATATTGTATCATTTTATAATCTTTGCTGACGGATTTACCGTGTATAAATAGTTACCATTACCATTACACTATCGCGATTGTTATCGATATTTCATTTTCACTATCGATCCATCGCTATCGCAGCGTTAATATTGCGATTAATCGATACTTCGATGTATTGTTACATCCTTAGTCGGTAGAGCGCTGCACCGGTATCGCAGAGGTCGTGAGTTCGAATCCCGTACAAGCCTGCATTTTTGTTTTTTCAGGCTTTATTTTCACTACTGCTTAAGTAGTGTTCATAACTGCGACGATCATTCACATTCATAAGTGTAATTTGCTATGAATGACAAAAGAAAAGATTTGAAGATGAACTTAAAGCATTTTCTGTATCTCTTGACCAGTTTTTTTTCTGTCATGATTATTTTTACACATGCTTTGTAAGACTACCAGGCTGGTGACCTAAGGCTTCTGCCAGCCTATAATGAGGACACAAAACAAGGATTCATTCTTTCTTTCGTTGTTCATGTTTTATTGTCAGCATTTACAGCATACAATAAATCTTAAGCTTGCTTCATACAGAAGGGTCGCAAAAATATATGAGTGATAGGAACACTATGCCCAATTCTGTACAAATCCTTTTCTCACCCCTCCAACAATACAACAATAAATTTAATGTACAATTCTTACTAAACTTTCATAATTTAACCTAAGTGACAAAAAGAATCGTGGCTGCATTTTGAACAAAAATGTTACTAATTTGCTTTATGGTCTTGACTACCTACATAATTTCCTAAATAATTCAAATAAAATAAAATAAATGGCAAATCAATAATTTCCAACTGTATGTTAATTGACTGTAGGCAACCCAAAGCCAAAACAAAAATAATAAATTGTATCCTTAATTAGGAGTTGTCAAAGTTTTGCAAATTGATGTCAGTTTGCATTATTACTTTACAGAAGACAAAACATTTGCTTATTTAGTTATTTACAAATTACATAAGGTTTTTACAGTCATCCCAATGCTAATGGAAAGATTTAATTTATATGAAACTGTTGTTGATCTCCAGAATAAATCTCTCGGTGTAAAAATGATACTAACACAGGTAGCTCAGTGAATTTCTATAAAATGCTTTGAAACTGGCAAAAGGTACTTTGCAAAGGTATGGTACAATGTATTGAATTATCTTCAATACTCATTTTAAATAAATAGCTTTATTTTTTTTCTCTAGAGCTAAATTTCAACAAGCAATTAAATCAAATTTCTCTAATACACACTAAAACTTTAAAACTTATTTTAAAGCATTCATTACCAGATTCTGGACTGCAGAGCTTGCAGTGAACTCTTTGATATTGTTGCATGTGTTTGTGCGTAGCTTTCATATGGTGACCGTGCCAGAGATTGGTTTGGCACTGGTTTTCTTGCTGGTCTGTGCATTGCTTTAGCTGAAGGAGGTCTCTGAGCTGGAACCTGCCAAAAGATCATTCTTAAGAGTTAGGAATAATGACAACAAACATTTTATCAATGATAATTGTAAACATGGTAGGTAAACAACAATTTCAGTAGTTTTGCAGACTGTGATTTCTAGGCACAATGTAATCTTGTATCCAGATCTCTTGTGGACAAAGCCAAAGGCGAGATCTGGTCAAATCCGATTTGTGTACATGACCATCTGTTAGGAATGTCACAGTCGATGAAAGGCACATACTTAAAATAAATCTTAACAGTAAATAGTGGTGGCCGTATCGGGCGATGAATCTGACAGTGTTGGTCTGCCGTGAAGTTTCCGCTCAGAAATTTAATACAAAAACAACTAGAGGCCTTGAGTGGTTGTGCAGAAAAATAGAGACACCTTGGCAAGTCTTCAATACATCAACTCCTACCAAATACAACCTCAACTAGCTTGTTGTTTTTTGACAGTAATTATTGTGTCATCATTACCACTTTGATGATGAATCAAGGTGAGAAGATTAAGAAGCGAGGACAATAAGCAGAAATCATCTGTGTTAGCTGTTTAGAGGCAGACAAACATTTCGGAATTAACGTGCAAGGTAATTCTGTTGAAAATGTGTTTATGTGCCTGCACGCATGTTGTTCATGTTTCCTCATCCAGAAGCGCTTGTCAGTTGTAAAAAAATAAAGAGAAATGTTGTTATCAGATGTTTATTAAAAAACATACTCTATGTTGTGGCCGACCATGCATACTGCATCGTGGATTGCTCGCTGAATGACTTGAGCAACTTACTCATGACTCAAGATAGCTTTTGCTACAGTTTGGCTCTCATTGAACTCATTCATGCTGTCACTTCAGTTCAAACCAGTATGTAACAAACAATAATAAATACTGTTTATACTCTGCAGCTTTTTCTCTTTTATTTTGGTCTTGTTTTTGACGTGAGATATTTGGTAGATGTACCATCCCTACAAGTCTACAAGTTAGAATTTATATTTTCCACCATTGTTCACTGCATGGTTAGCTGGTTCCGGTTGAAAACTTGAAGAACTCCTTGTTCATGATTGTATAGACCGACTCCCTCTTCATTTACAGGGGAGAGGGAACTTAAATTTTATTACTGTTCTGGAAATATAAAGACCTCCTGGAAGAATTTCAAGCTGGCCACGCAATTGTTCAAAGAAGGGGTTGGACACTAGCCAGTTTAAACAGCCAATCAAAAAAACTGTATTTTCTTCCTTGACCAGATCTTGCCTTCGGCTTTGTCCATAAGAGATCTGGGTATGAGATTAGGCACAATGCCATTATTTTGCATCATACATCACAACACTGAATGCTAGTAGTTCAAGTTTCTCAGAGCTAAGAGTGAGACTGTAAACTCACCATGCGGGCACTGGTGACTTGCAGCAGCTTGTCGGCACTGCTGCTGCGTGTTATTATTGTGTTCTTGGGCTTCACTTGGGCAGAGATAGGTCTTGCACGACCTACAGCAGGATTTGCTCTGGGAGGTGACATCACCTATACACAGAAAAATTATTGTGAAATATTAGCATGGAGCATCTTAAGAAAATTGTGAGACATTTTATGAAATGATACCCAAGATAAGCTGGCTGGAAGTAGCTTCCAGTCAAGGCTAAGCTGTTTTTAAGCCCTCTTGGTGCCTCTTAACACTCACTGTCATTCTTAGTAAGTAAGCCATCACAACTTAGTGGCTGAGAAAAGCTGTTTTCCATGCTTATCACTCAGATCTGGCTGTCATGTTTTACAGTTGTTTTCAGCTTATACTCCTCTTTAATATTCCACCTTACATTACATAATGCTTTGGCACCTAATTTTACCATTTCCAATTTTTCCATATTATTAACCAGACTGGACTCCTGCATGCAATATATTTGCAGAATGCCTGTCCAACAATGTAAAAAAATTCCTCCTGTCAACTGGGTGCCCTAAACATTTTTGTTGTCCAGTGGCATCCACATTGTATGCCAGTTTGTCCTTGCTACATGTGCTAATCATATTACAAGGCCAAATTGTACTTACAGTGTCATTTTCTAAACTGTGTCTTCTGACCATACTCTTTCCAGCTGATGGTGATCGTTGGTGCTGAATCTTGGTTGTTCTACCAAATGCCACAGTCACCCCTTCATTTTTACTCACTGGGGACCTAACAGGTGAACTCTGCATAGGCTGGTGTGCCTGCGCATTGTTTGGTGATGTGTGTGGGTAGTTTTGTACTTGCTTCAGTGGTTGATACTCGTGTTGCCTTGCCTGTTCAGCAGCCTGGGCTTGCCTCTGCCTTTGATCTTGTAGGAAAATCTCCCTTCTCTGTCTTCTGATGTTAGTTTTCTTTTGGATGATACTCTATAAAAAGCAACATGCAGAAATGAATAACTACAATGGGAGGTCTTAAGACCTTTGGACACTTGTCAAACTTGTGCTAAGACAGCCAACAAAACGTTGCATATGTCTGCCCTTGTAACAGTACTTGTACAGTTATTGTCGATACACCCAACATTCACACTCAGCTTACATGTAGAACAATCAGGTTGACAACACAGTCCTGTGTTAACTGTACACACCTCATAAAGTTTGACACGATACTCCTCCACACTCAACTGAACATCATCATCCAAAGCAGGAATCACATCATAATCCATTGAAGGCTCTTCATCAGGATTGTGGAATCTTG
The DNA here is from genome assembly GCA_016490735.1 of Pachyseris speciosa. Taxonomy (NCBI): domain Eukaryota; kingdom Metazoa; phylum Cnidaria; class Anthozoa; order Scleractinia; family Pachyseridae; genus Pachyseris; species Pachyseris speciosa. The sequence goes on from JAEMWC010000159.1 coordinate 810,622, forward strand.
CCACAAAGGGATGTTTCAAAGCTTGCTCAGCAGTCAGTCGCTTATCAGGGTTAAACTGAAGTAACTTCTTTAACAGATCTATGCCGTCAGGTGGTGCATTGGGTATGACCTCTTCAAGGCTCTTCTTGGGTTTGCAGGCCATTCTGTCTAATACCGATGAGCTGTACTGTGACTTAATGCTATCTATGTCTAGTGACAAAAATTTAAGAAATAGCACAGATTAGAATTCTTAACATAGCAACTTTATTTTAAAAAGTACTGAATGCAGTGCAGCTGAGAGGAAGTACCTCTCTAATAAACCTTATTCTTATTCTCTGTAATGAGCTGGATCTAGCGTGCACACGAGGCTTAAACAGGGGAATCTTTTCATATGTACATGCATTCCCCCACAAGAGCCTCTACTTTGTACTAGATCCAGTTCAATACCGATCAGAAATATATGAATATGGACTATTGAGAGGAAGCTGTCACGGTGGGTTTCTTTACCCTTTTAGACCATAATATAAAAAAACATATGTCCCTCAACCCTAGATACACCAGTGGCTGATTAGATTGGCCCACCAATTTAACACCTAGATATGCCAAGGCTGATTAAATCGGCCCCAATTTTGTCACTGAACTAACAACAAATTTAACTGGTTTATAAGACAAAGAAAAAACTATGAACCAATAGCCTTTGCTGCTTTATTCTGTATTCGGCCAGCTGTTGTAAACAGTCGTTTCAAACAGCAAATTGACCGACCTTTTCTGATTTATGGTTTCTTGTTTGCATGAGTGGTCAAATTTAATGGCAGCCATTTTTGTTGTCCATTTCCTTGCTTCTTCTTCTGGTCTGACAACGGCAAATTGAAATGACAAACATTCAAGAAAGAGAATCATATGGACCTACACTTTTGTCGAAGGGGAATGAATTATTTTTCCATTTAAATTATGAGTGTGAAATTTATCGAAAGACTTGGCAGCTCTCAGGACATTTGAACGCAAAGAAGAAACGGAGCAAGTATCAAAGAAGTGGGATTTACAGGTGAAAAGGCTGTTGTTCATTTAATATTTTGGACTGCCTGAAAAGACTGATGCTTGATGTGAATTGTGGTTTTTGATAGCTGAAGGTGAGACCCTTTCGTGAAAATGCTTTGCCATATTTTTGTATGTATTCACAACTGCCATGAAAATGACATCTTGAATTTTGCATGGCGATTTGGTACCCTCCACCCCAAAATCTCTGGTGAATCTAGGGTTAATGGTATATTTCATTTGGCTGTAGTTGGGAGAATTAAATTAAATATCATCAAGACATTTTACCCGTACATGTACATTTTTCAACAACAAACTGATTTTCAACAAAACAGAGCATTTTTGAGGGTTCAAGCAGAAAATACTGTTATTTGTTCCTAGACTGTGCAACAAAAATCAGTTAATATCATAACTAACAGTTACCTTGTCTAGATGGAGTGGGAATTATTGTCATTATTCTCTCAATCTGATCTAAAGTTGACGTGCCAGGGAATAGTGGCTTTCCTGCAATACAAAAGGTTTTTGAGTTCGAGATGAATTTGAATGGGGGTGGATATTTACAGATCCAACGTTCTGTTGTTGTTGCATGTTTAATATCAACAACAAACAATACTTTTTATGATGGAATACTGCTGATTATATATCAAATTGGATTTTTGATAACCTAGCTACTACAATTGTCACCATTTGACTACAATAAGGCCAAAATACTATCTCTTTGGTTTCAACAAGCCCAAGGGTGAGGAGAAAGGGACGAGGAGAAGAGAATAAAGCAATGGTCACACTCTTGGTCTTTGTAATGGCTACTTTAGAAATAGTTTTCGAACAACAAAAAATGGATGAGGAACAGTAGTTAGATATACTCACCTAAGAGCATTTCTCCTAAAATGCAGCCTAGTGACCACATATCAACACCCTTTGTGTACCTGTTAAAAAAAAGGAATGGCATGAAACAGGGAAAAATTTAATTTGTGAGTTGTTCAAAAGTGAATGATTTTTTACTTCTTTTATTTTACTATCCTAATGACTGTAAGCATGTAGCAAACGATAGAGTGAAATGTCCAATTACAGGATATCCACAATGGAATGAAGCAGTTTCATATGACCCTAAGCACGAGAGAAATTTGTATTTACCTTGGAGAAGCTAAGAGAATTTCAGGTGCTCTGTACCATCGCGTGGCCACATAGTCAGTTAAACTAGGATCACCAGCTTCTTGTGTGATGCTTGTCACTGATCTTGCGAGCCCAAAGTCACAAATCTGCAAGAAGACAGCAATACATACTCAGACAAGATGGTAAACATAACATAAAGCACTACCAATCTGTGTTAAACCAAAGGTTACATAATTGAAATAAACTAACAAAATAGGTAAAGGTGTAAGTTACTGACTTACTTTGACAAAACACTCTGAATCGAGGAGAACATTGCTTGGCTGTAACCCAAGGATACAAAATTTACGATCAGCACTAATAGATAAACAGCCACCAACCATTCATTCAAGTGTAGGTAGTTCTTTCGACTCATATTATATATAGTGTGCACTGGACCCAGTGAGTAGGAAAGCTGGAACTTGCAAGAAATGAGGATTGGGGGACACAAGAAGAAGAACGAGACTGATGCAAGTTGACCTGCCTTTCACCTCTTTGTTTTGAAAGTTTGATGGCACTAAGAGGGCTGACATCTGATCTCACCCAAGAGAAGCCGCCATGAAACTATGTGATATGTGCATTATAAAAATCCATTACCATTAAGAGGGGCACAGTTGTAAATGAAAAAATACACTTCTTCTGGCTATGAAGCTGAGAAATTCAATCCCTTTTGATCAAGAAGGGAGGAAAGTTATTAAATTTGTTTTCCCAGTTTTATAATCAATCATGTGTGTCACTTAGCCAAGAGTAGAGCTGCAAGAAAAGGCATTTTATAACAATATGAAAGTTTCCTAACAAAAGTCTCAATTTAAAACTGCCTTAATTTATATAAACAGTCCAATGAAGAGGGAAATTAAAGCTCTTTGTTATAGAACTAGTTAAGAACAAATATTTTGTGACATGAAATCAAGAATGACCACAGGTGTTACAGAACTCTAAAAAAAAAACAGATTCTAAATTGTGCTAAAATAAAAATACGTTCTTTTGATTTTAAAAGTACCTTCTGGTCTCGGTGGATTACATTTCCAGAATGAAGGTACATGGCTGCTTTTAAAATCTATAACAGAAACCATAATATTAACTAACAATAAAATAACACAATGATGTGAAATGCAAAGTGGCTCCTTAAATTGACGTGAGAGATCTTGTGATATTTCGTCAGACAAAAAATGTAAAATCTGGTTTTGTTGATGACTGTAGTAGGCAACAGACAAGGTATTGGAATAATCTGGCAAGAAAATGGAAAACACTGTCGTTTCTGTTCTTGAATTCAAGCTTTTACTCAACTTGAAAGATTTTGGAGCTTAAACCACAATCATTACTAAAGAATAACTTCTTTATGTATATTCAAGGACGGATAAAATGGCCAAAAATATCACATTAGCCCCTTCTGTGGGAATTTTATTTTTGTGACCACAATATGCAATACCAAGAACACAAGGACAATATGACTACTTGGTTCTAATTATAACAAAGATAAAAATTAATATTATTTTGTTCTGTGATGAAATGACAAAGAACTGCAAACAGAAAAAAAAATACTTATTTTTGAAAAAAATATATTTATCAAAATCTCAAAATTTGTATAATCTCATCATGTAGAAATGAGCAACTGATAAATTATAAAATAAAAGTAAAATATGACTTAATGAAATATCAGACTGATATCATTATGGAAAGGAAGGGCGCAAGGGGGTAAAAGAAAGGTATAAAAGAATGTCCATAACTGCCCACAAGTTTTACTGGTGCTAGAAAGGCCATCAGTATGTTTGAAGTTTAAACAGGAAGAATGAATACAAAGAAAATGCCTATACACAGGCGCCTACAGCAATATGCCCTGACAAGCTACTACAAGGAGAACCTATCCAAAGAGGCTGCTATCCAAATATTTTAGGCACAGGCAAGAAGTATAATTCCTTACCTGGTACATAATGTATCTTTTGTGTATGTCTTTCAGAATGTTGCCTTTCCTTATTACATTGTGCAGATCTGTGTCTGTGGAGGACAAACACTAATTCACAACTGGTGTTATAAATCTGATTATAAGCACAGCTGAATGTGACACACACTGGTTAATTGTTCAAGAATCTTGAACACAAGACAAGATGTAAGAACGTGCAGAAACCTTTGTGGTAATTTCAATGACACTTGTAGAGTTGGGGACAAATCAAAACAAACTCTGCTATGTTACAGGTGCTAAATGCATAACATTTGACCACAAAGCTTTCAAGCAGCTTGATTCAACGTATGGTTCTTTAACATTCAATGATCACAAAAAAATACAAACTTCTCAGAAATACGACTGCAATGTTTCCTCTTTTTAATATTCCAAGGAAAGACATTGTAAAAGATAAAGTAAAATAAAACACGGCTGCAATCTTCCCTCCTATGGATATTACAACCTTTGTAATACTCTAGAAGTATTGTTTCTAAAAACACAAGATGTAAATTCCATAGGACGACGTCAATTTTCTTCAAAACGCTATATTGCATCTTCACAGAAGTTTTGTAAGTCACGAACTGGAGGAAGTTGACATGAAATAGGTTCGGTCCAACCACAAATATGTTGGCTGTGCAAATTATTAAATTAATTCCGTGTACTTAGTACAAAAAAACCCCAGAATGTTAGACTTGCCATGGCCATGACAGCAGAATTATATGACGTAGAATTCACTAAATATATCTGCCTAACGATCCAAATATATCTACTTGAAATCTTTAAAGGTTTTTGAGAGAACCTAGGAAAATACTTCACTCAATATTTACTCCGACATGCAAATCAGCCCTGCAGTGCCAGGAAAACAGACGCTATAAAATCTTGCTACGGGCTAAAATGACTCCCATGTCGGCAATTTGAACGCAGTAAACTTAGAAATAAATATAATGCAATATACAGAAAATGTTGGAAATTGAAACTAAATTGAGTTACGTTGTAAAATTATAAAAAGAGTCGCAAATAAAAGCCATAATTTCAAGCCCTGAAAATTCTGAATATGGTAAGCTTCATCAACTTACCCATATATTCAAAAACCAAGTAGATATCCTTATCATTGTCTGCCTTAATCACATTCAGAAGTTTTATAATATTCTCGTGGTCTCCAAATTCCTGAAATCAAACATACAAGTTAGAAGTGAGGTCGAGTCCAAGCGGAAATCAACATTCTTCGGTGAAATGAATAGGCTAAATACCGTTTACACGAACTCTTTTTCCCGAGAAAAATTCAAGCTTATCATCTATGGATGAATTTACATACCTGTAGAAAACAAATTTCTCGAAAAGTTCTCTGAGGGGCAAAATGAACGAAAAACAGTGATGAGTGGTGATAATTATTTCAAATAAAATGGCCTCCAAAAGTTCAGCTTTACATAATAACCACTTCGTCTTTCATCAAAACATACCTGAGCGTCTGTTTGATTTCTAAAAGCATCAAAAATCTTTTTCACAGCAACAACCTCTCCCGTTCGTCGATCTATTGCTTTCCAGACGATTCCATAAGCCTATAAACAATAATAAACTCTCAGTAAAATCGAAGAAATGCTACCTAATGGCGCCAGCCACACGAAATCTAACGACATGTACAGAGAACCTACTCCTTTGCCCAAACGCTTCTTCATTTCATATTTCTTCGTGATATGAGCGTCTATTTCGGCACTCATAATTGAAATTTTTTTCACAAGCCAGAGACCACCTCACCATGAATTTGCTAAACTTTATGAACAACGCGGCGTTTCTCTGTGGTTTAAAAGAGAGTTCAATCGATTCCGTGTTCTGATTGGTTGACGTAAACCGTTTATAATAAATAGTCGAGAACAGTCGTCATGGCACCCGAAGGAGACGAAAGGAGGCCAAGTTGATGATGACGTCATAGGATTTTTAGGGTCCCTTGACTTCCTTTACGTTCAGCGTATGTAAATTTAGGACTTTTTTATCCGCTCAAAGAGTACAAATACGTTTGTTTCCGTCATTCTTAAGATCCCGGATCCCTTGTTATGTGGTGATCGCGTTCCAGACATTATTCTTATGTCCGATATCGCAGTTGCGTTGGTGAAGCAAATCTAAAGAAAATGGAGTAGGAATGTTTGATGGAATATCAGTATCACCGCTCGCTTGACGACTCCGCTAAGATATAATGAGTCTTGCTTTGCTATAACGTCGCGACACATGAAGTTCAGCAATGCTCCGTCTGCACGCAAGCACATCATTTGAACATGTATTGTCTGGTTATTTCATCAGATGCCGCCTTTGTGACACATATGCATCGCAACTGCGGAGGCAAAGTCACATGACATTTAACTGGATCAGTCGGCGGCTGAACTCTTTACAGGCAGCTTATATCGCCAACGCGCACAATAGCATCCATTTTTCCCGCCTTCCATCTCCCACCCCCCGAGAGAGCTTGCTCGCAGGCTAACAATGGCAACATTGCAAAAACACTTCATCGTTGTCCGAGCGCATCCAGTTCAGTTCTTGATTTGCTTGGATTCAATGGACAAAGATCAAAGACACATTTAGTTGCACAACGTTTTAGAGGACAGAGTCTAAATCCCCGAATTTTTTAGCGTTGTCCTTGCGCAAATACTGGCTACCCCGAGTCAAAGAATACTCTCATTTTCGAGTACAATTTTGGCTCAGTTTCTGCAGCCGTAAAAGTTAAAGCCTTCTGGACTCTGCAGTGAGCTACTCAGTGTTGAAAGAAAACCATGCACTCACATGTAACAACGGGCGCTCCGCTGGGCCCTCAGTTTCCAACGCACTTATCGTCAATAAAATCGCCGGCGGATTAAGGATGTTCTACCTCAGCAAGCTATTTGTTAGCCTCCCACGCAGTCGTTTTTAGGGGACTCGTATTTCATATACGAGTCCCCTAAAAACGACTGCGTGGGAGGCTAGCTATTTGTGAGTACAACTCTGGGCATGGAGATTTTTTTAAGGGGGAGGGGGAACAAGCTGATGAAGATGCCATGTACTGTGGAAAACGTTTCGCTACATGGAAAATCAGTACAAGGCGGTTCATTTGATGACAGAACTTGCTACCAACCAATTACACTGCACGGGCCGCTCTAAGTCTTGATCAGAGAGGTGAAAGTTGGTAGTATCCACACCAACCTGTTTTTCTTTTCACTTTCCTATGATCAGACTACGGTACAACACATCTCTGTCAACTTATTACCACTAGTAAGAATTAAAGTGGTGTATTTCACTCAGATCGATATCTTTCCAATTTCAGAAGTACCCTCGAGGCATAAATTATAAAAACCACTCATACGAAGCAAAGAGAACGCCTCATACATTTAATTATTTCTTATCAAGCCGAATTATGTCCATTCTTCAACGTTATTTAGTATGTCATGAATCTACCAGTGTTAGTTAAACTATTTCGGAGTAACCGCTCCAAGTTACAAGTTCTGTTTAAGCACTCATTGGAAAAAAGACAGATCTTTTTCCTTGCCCTTCACCAAGGTATTAGAGCGTCTACACGAAATATTGCGCAAAATGTAATGACAACAAACAAATTTTCAGCAGTTGATAGTAAAGTTTGTTAAGTCCACTACAGATCTCGATCCGGCGCCGTAAAGGACCAGCTAGAAATTTCTCGCGAGATGTAGACTGAGTCCTTGCATCAGTGGTTCCGGCAAGGTATTTCAGTGATAACCATTTGTTCCCCTCACTCCATGTAATCTGGACACTCCTTTGCAAGAATTCTTTTCATGCTCTGGAAATGAGCATCAGCATGCATTTTCCTTTCACCTTGTCCGTCAAAATCTTCGTATGTTCCTCTGGCTACCTCGTCAGTTAGCTCGGACAATTCTTGTCCTGTTGACATCGCCAAGACCTGCGGAAATAACATGAAAAATGCCACTTACGATAATCTGATCGAAAATTCCTAAACTAGCTCGGTACGAGCTACCGTTTTACTCGTTCTCAAAAACTCTCAAGTAAGCGCCACTTGAAAACTTCCAGTTGACTGATTTCGGCTGATTTCTCTCGCCGTAAGTCTCATCAACCAATCAAGCAGATTTCTAGGGAATGCTAAACTTGTAATCTCAGTTTTCACTGAGAAAACAGTTTCCTCATAATTGCGAATTAATTCGAGAAAACAAGCGCCGCGAAAAGTTTTATCTCTCTACTAAGAAAACAAATTTGACGCGTTGTTTGTTTGTTTTTTTTTGCTACAGACAATATTACGAGGTCGTACACCTCAGCGCACGTCAGGCATATGCTAACGCTGACGTCAGCAGCTCGTTGTTATTGAGTCTTCACTGAATTAAAAACAAAATACAATTAAGCCGTTTATAATACTGAGGTCTGCATTTGAATAATCCCAACCTATGACAGCTGTCTCAATGTAAAATACGCACTCTTGAAAAAGAAAGAGAGGAGAAAGGAGACTGAGAGAGGTCAGACAGACAGCAAACGGACAGACAGACAGCAAACGGACAGACAGACAGCAAACGGACAGACAGACAGACAGATGGAGAAATAGAGGGATGGAACATGTTGTTTCTGCTTTCTTATTCGCGGGCATATCTCTATAGCCACAGCCATGAAGATCGCTCACTTATTTACGCCTTCAAAGCGTGAAATCATTGGTAAATCTCACACCGGATGAGCACAAGTGCGAGAGGGTCCAACTAAATGGGATTGGTTAGTTGATGTCTACCATTAGACCTAAGCACGCAGAATCAGATCGAACCCCCATTCCTCTATTCCCCGACAAAGCTATAAACTGCACTGGCTAGTATCGCACCTGCGTCATACACGCACGCTCTAAATAGTAGAGGTCATCAAAGGCTCTAGCAGCGGTTTCCGCCACCACCAGTACTCCGTGATTACACATGAACAGCACCGACTTGTCACCAAGCTGCTTCCCTGTGCGCATGCCCTCCTCGTCATCTGTGCTGAGCCCACTGTAATCTCGGTCGTAAGCGATGCGGTTATAAAACAAACACGAATTCTGGTGGTACATTCCAAGTCTGGGATTTTTTAAACTTCCTACAGCAGACAAACATAAAAGCACAGTTGGTATCATACGAGCCTGCGTGCAGACGTCTCCTATTTCCTTTGTTTCCACGTGCTACAAAGGAAATAGGAGACGTCTGTTCGCAGGCTATATCCATACGGGATCTGAGAATAACATAATTACCATGCGTTACATTCCTCCTGTCATAAGTCAAAGCCACACTTAAGAACTGATTAACAAGGAGTGGAGAAAGGTGAAGGGTGGGGTGGGGTGGGGTGGGGTGGGGGAAGGGAGGTGGGGGGGGGGGAGAAGAGTTGTCTGGAAGAACTAATGTAGAGCTATATGTACTGTAAAATCATTACCTATAGCTGTGCAATATGGCGGGTGTAGGTGAAACACACAAATGGCATCTGGCCGTGCTCGGTGAACTCCTCGGTGGATAGTTGCCGCTGAAGTCTCAGCTTCACCTGTCCCTTCAACTACTTCACGATTCTCATCCAAACCCACAAATGACGACGCTGTAACCTGAAAAGGAACGGATGGGTTATAACGAAAGATCTGCAGGGCGAGGGGGGGGGGGGCTCCTATATATAGGAATGTGCTGCAACGAAGGGAGTAGTTTAGGACTGAGTCATTTTGGCACGAAAACGCGTACAGATTTCGACAACAACCATAACAGGTTCTATTATGGCTCTTAATAATAATAATAATAATAATAATAATAATAATAATAATAATAATAGCAATAATAATAATAATAACCTTTCTTTACCCTCTGTAGTATTTATAGCACAAGGCTAGTGGGACCGAGCAAATACAGAAACAAATAATCCAAATAAACATAACATGATAAGAATCCCAACTGGCCGGAGGCGAACCAGTTGGCTATTTACAAGGATGACCGTGGAGTTGAACCAGGGACTACCCAGAACAACACCAGCTAGTGGCTAGAACGGGATTTGAACCCGGGATGACCGCATTGAAATCCAGCGCCCCAAACCACTCGGCCATTTTCAGACCCTAATGCTCATTTTTGGCATTAGGGTCTGAAAAGTTGGTTTATTTTTCAAAGGAATCCTTAATACGAGGGAGTATAAATGTACTCTGTCATTTTATCGTGTGATCAAGAAGGAATAATGGGAAGTACTGAAAAAAATATCATTCAAACCGACTTTTAACCAGTTCTTTTCTTGGTATTCACTTCCTTCGACTTTGGTATTGATGACAAGCTAAATTACGCTACAATGACAATAACACGAGGCAAGACTGCAAGGATATTTTTTTACAAAGTAGCCCATGATAAAACAGTGACTGCGAGCAGTCTTAGTTTTTCCCTCAGAGTCTCTCGCGAGAATGAACAGTAAAATTGTACCGAATAGACCATTTCCGAATTACCTTTGGCCTCTTCTTCAAAGCGAGTCCTGGTGCTCATCCTTTTATATGAAAATAAATTTTCATTCACATGCAAATTAAACTCATTATCATACGAATGGTTGAGCACCAGGCTCCCCTTTGAAAAAGAGGGTAAAGGCAATTCGGAAATGGCCTATTGGAAATGAGAACGCCGAGGAGGGATAGGAAAGAGGGAGGAAGAAGCGCTTCTTTCTTCCCTCCGCGCCCGCGTTTCTCGACGCTCTTAGTTCAACGAACGAGATAAAGCGAGATTTTTGCAAAGTTCTGAGCGAATATGTTACTCACCTCACTCCAATGCAGGCCATATGGGATCAGCAACATGACCTCCCCTTCACCGCTCGCCGCGGGAGCCATCATGCTCAGATGGTTACAAACTCCTTCATGTAAGCCATACTTTTCAAATCCACGATAACACGCCGCTAAATCCACACGCCGCCACCAGTTTTCCTGCCTCGCCTCGTCCGGTGACAGAAATTTTGGAGCTGTGCTACTCAACCGCCTGCATGCTGAGATGAGTCCAACTGATGTGCGACTAAAAGCACGGAAGCAAGAAGATTTGAAGAGAAGTTGCATCCACACCCATGTCATGTTGCATATTCAATCTAACGAGAAAGAGCAAAAGAATGGTGTGAATATTTAGAGACTCAGCTTGGGGGTGGGTTGGGTTGGAGCAATGGGGATCGTTAGGTGCCCGTGCATCCGTTCAGTGGACCTGGAAAAAATAAATATCTCGCGAAAACCAGTCCCTTGTCGAGAGGTTGACCACCGTACAGAATACATGTAGCTGGCTTGCAGCAACCCTTCGTCTCAGCGCTGCAAGTGAGGCGAATTTTTGCAACATTTAGAGGTCGCCGCCAAAATGAAAATTTCAATGTGAACAGCCAGAACAGCATTCGTGAATTCGCAGAGGAAAGGACCATAGTAGTCTGAGACAACACCTGGTTATAACTGATGTAGAAGAAGCACGAGTGTTGGATCGAGGCCCGGGGATCGAGGGACCGATGACCTCAATATGTCCCGACAGCTGTAAATATCCTTGAACTGACCATGGATACTGAAGTTTCACTTCACTTCACTTCACTTTATTTCAATAATTTATGATATACAATTTAGAAAAATACACAACCCGCATGTAGCAAAGTTAATCGAGGCGGGCTGTGTAACTTACAATCAAATTTAGCAAAATAAATTATTAGTAAATCAAGTTAAAAGATAAATAAATAAATAAATAAATGAATGAATGAATGTCAGCTAAAAAATTGCTAACGAGGCACTAAACTAGTGAGGCGATAAACATACCTTTCGCGTTTGGAATAGTAAAAATTCTCTAATTAAAAACTA
>JAEMWC010000159.1:825000-882500 GCA_016490735.1 Pachyseris speciosa
ATAAAATTCCTAAATTTCTTTTGAATTTAGTCTAAATTTCTTAAAAAATCTTCTAAATTTCTCAGAAATATCATTTTTTTCTAATGTTAATTTGACCCATTTTTGGCTTTATATCAATTAAAGAAATTAAAAAAAAAATACATTATTATTTGAATAGCAAAAGATGTATATTGCAGGGCTGGTTTATTTTAAGGTATAATAAGTAAATAAAAACACCTAAGCAACTCGATTTCATCAATTTCTGTTTATTAATTAAATATTGCAATTTGCCATAAGTGCTTTGCCAGAACACGGATCCCAGAACACAGCAATAAACAGTTAAAGAGTTTATTGAATTACAACATCTTAAAAGACAGTGTTATGTATTTCAAACAACAACTTTTCAAACAAAGTTTTGCGTGCAACTAGGCATGTTGTTATTCACTGAACTATAGCTTGTGCAGACAGGGAAACACGAAAACAACTCGTAAAATTTAATATAAACCTTTTGTTCTTATGAAGTATCTTTTTTGTGATAATTGCTCTAAATATCACATTTTTTTCTAAATTTCTCAACATTTTCTAAATTTCTCAAAAACTTCTAAATATCTCAAAAAATATCGCGATATTTGTATCTAGGCTTAATTGGAAGTCCCTCCATCTTCATTTTGTAGATTTTTTTATAAGTGTCAAGCCATCCGGACCTTCTGGCAAAATATGGTACGCGTTGTGTTCTTTGTTACCATAGCAACAGTACAGCCTCTTAGCAACACCCTTAATTACTCGGCCGACTTCCACCGGAAGGTCGAGTCTAGATTTGGGCTTCGTTCTTCTTTACTCGGCCGGAAGTTGGCCGAGTCTAAATATGCGCTTGGTTCTTCTTTGTCGAGTTTCATCCGTAAAGCTCACTTCCGGCGTTTCTGCGCAAACGCAAGCTAAATTTAGCAGTACCTCTTGGAAGGCCCTAGGGATGAGGTTCCACAAAACAAGGTCGCCGAAAGCCGCCATGTTAACATCACGAACGCTAAAATGACCATTCACCTTGTGTCTGCGAGGTGTGGACAACTAATATGTAGAATTGTCTCAATAGTCTCTATTAGTCTTATAGTCTCTCTATCAGTCTCTCTAATAGTCTCGCTGACTATTATTATTGTTATATAATACTTATTTAATACTTATCACCATAATTTATTACCTCCATACTTTAATCCGTATCATTATCATTCTAGTACCATTGGTGATCTGCTTCAATATGGGGTTCCGACTCTTTTGCATTTCATCCCTTGGCTTTTTTTTTTCTTCTGTATGCCATAAATTGTAAAAGAAATAGGATTGTTTGCTAGTTCAACAGCGAGACGAAAGGTTTTAAGATAGCCAAACTGAAGTCCAGATGTTTTAGTTGTGCCAGTGGCTTCTACATACTAAACCGCTGTAATTTTGAGGGGTACATTTTACTGAATAACTCAAGTACGGGACATCACACACTCCTGAGACTATTACAGGTAGTTTATTTCCTATTTTTGTACAATATCTCAATTTCTTGACATTATTTTTGAATGATAAGCGATTATATTTTTAAATTGCGTGACTTGAAATCCAACTATAGAACTGGCTGCAGAAACCTTACTCTCTTTACCAACGTCTCTGTTTCAAGTGACGTATTTCAGCAAACAGTTTCACCCTGCTGAATATTTTTTCTCCTCACATTTCACCGAGATTCCAGTAACGTTTATGCCAAAAAAATCCTGCGTTCTGTAATGGTCTTTAGTGTAAGCTAGCGGACCTATATGAGGAAGCAAACTCATCGGATCAAAAGCAGACAAAAGCCACTAATCATGCCAGGGTTCGCACGCACCTTGAGAGTCCTTAAAAGTCCTTTAATTTGAAAATCAAAATTCAAGGCCTTGAAAGTACGTGAAAAGTACATTAGGTCCTTGAAAAACCTTGAAATTTGCTGTTTGACTGTTTCCACTTAGTAGAAGAACTAGAAACAAATCTGACAGTTATCCCTTAAACCCGATCATCTAGTATCACATTCTAATGGTATTTTTTATTGGATGGAGTGCTTGAAAAATTGGAATTGTGCCCTGGAATGTCCTTGAAAAGTCCTTGAATTTTTATTCCAAAAAAGAGTACGAACCCTGTCATTCATTGTTTTCATGGGTCATCGTTTTCTACTTAGTCGGTTTTCTATCGTGTTTTGGGCCATTGTTTTCTAGACATCCATAACACAAGCAGTGTTGACTGTACTTGAAGAATGCGTTGTATTAGAGAAGGCAGTGCAACTATCTGCTCATGATGAACATGATGCAATAGTGAAAATAAAAGTATGGAAAGGAATTCAGATCTTGTTATTCTAACTTTGTCATAATATTACAACCGTGCAGGTGAATAAGTGAAGAGTAGCAAATTGCAATTTCTAATTGCCTTTTGCAGAAAGGCCGAGTAAAGGCCAACATGGTCTCTTGTTATTCTTTGTCGTCGTGTTTCATCCACAAAGCTCACTTCCGGCGTCTCTGCGAAGTGTTAAAAAACATCAATCACGTAGTTCAAAGGTCGCAAGCATTACATCACGCGTCTGTTGTTTTGAAGTTATGTCAATTTCTCATGTAAGCCAACCCGCCAAACACAAAATTATTATCAAAATATTCTCGTTTTGTTTACACGAGGACTTTGCCATTTTCGATAGGCATGCAAAAAGAAGGAAATGAAATAAAGTCCGTTCTGCTTAGGGATTTTTCTCGTCTTTTCAGAAGCGTGTAATGATTTAACGCATGGATTTTATATCAGTCCAGTTTTCATATAGTAGAAGGTTTCTAGTTACGAAGCCAGAATTGCGGTTTTATGCAAAACACCTGAAAACACTAGCCATTTGTTTGTGGCAAACTTGCTAACGAATTTAGAAAATTCGTCGTTTTGTTTACAAGAGGACTGCGCCATTTCGGTTCGTGAACACCTCAATAATGCTGTGTGTATTTCAACAATAGCTGCATTTGTAACGCTTCGCGAAAGTCATCCGAAAAATTTATGTCATAATTTTCGCTTCAGTGACTCTCGCGCGTCGCGAATCGCGAGGCGGGCGACGCGATTCGCATCGCGCATGAAACGCGACGCGACTGGCAACGTACTCAGTGAGCGGAAATGAACATTATTGCCACAGATGTATTAGCGTTTGGTAATCACTCTCAAAACAGTTTTACGCGCTTTGCTCGTACGTAAACAAAAAGGCCTTCTGCGAACCCAAAAACCACTTTCAATTTTTCTAAAGTCAGAAAGCGTGCTCTCGCACCGGCGAGAGTCCATTGTGAAATGTTTTGTCTTCTGTGGCTTGAGGCACTGAAAAAATATTTTTAAAACGTATTTTTGTATTGTGAAAGTACAATGCGCCGAACATTGTTGTGTTATTTCTTGGCAAGCGAACGTGTCTAAAAATGTACCGGCGAGCGTAAACTGAGTTGTTAAAAGGTTACTCAGAGAAATGGTCGCGATAAGAGCAGCTCAAGAAATCGAGTGCTGTTTAGAAATGAAAATAAAAATATTAAGTGGTTCCCTCCAAACATGAGGTTTATCATATTGAGGGATTTGGGTGATATGTTATGCACTTGACATAGCGTCCGACATTGGTGAACAAACAGCCGGACAAAACACAAGACGGTCGTCGGACATTCGGCACAGCAGATTCCATACTGAAAATAAAATATGGAAAGGGATTCAGATCTCGTTATGCTAACGTTATCATGATATTGCAACGGTATAGGTGAAACAGTGAAGTAGCAAATTGCAATTTGCCTCTTGGAAGGCCGAGTGAAGGCCAAGATGACCTTGTTTTGGCTTTATATACCTGTAACTAAGACCTGAAAACGTAAAGCTTGTGGGATGTGGCTGGAGTGACAAGGATACTTCACAAATTAATGTGATCAAGTAAGCTGAAGCCACTCTAAAGGCACTAAGGCCACAAGGTAGCGGGCATTACCCCTTAAATCTACCAAAGCAAAGATTGAGCCCAAGCATTAGCAGCCATGGACAGCTGTTTCGGCCTTGTTAGGCCTCGTCAGCATGGCATAGCTAATGCTCAGGCTCAAGTACCCACATATCCATAAAACAAGCAATGAAAACGTAAAGCTTGTGGGATGTGGCTGGAGCGACGAGTCGGATGACCCCCTTATTTTGCCGCTACTGAATTGAAATTAGCATATGAATATTCATCTGTCTGCAAAGAGGGGAACAGGGCTGGCGCAGTGGGCTGAGTTTGTTGGTTCTCTACTCTACTCCGAGAGGTGTTTCTCCGGGTACTCCGGTTTTCCCCTCTCCACAAAAACCAACATTTGATTTGATTCTTCTTTATTTAGAGTTAATTTGATTTAGTCTCCCCAATTAGTAGAGTATCTGTGCTCGGCTAGAAAGATTTGAGACTTAAATAAAAAAAGCTGTATATAGGGTTCAGAGCCACTTAAACTTATCGACAAATTAATGTAACTCTTGTGGGAATATCAATCCAGCAAAGAGTAGGTGTTTAAAAATAGCGAAACCATTTTGAGCCACCTAAAACTGAGCGAAAATAGACCTTTTTATTTGTATTTCTCCTTTGCTCGTAATCATACGTAAAGACATGAGCAATTTACAACTGCAACAAAACGGTAACCGTACAGAGTTCATTTCCATGTGGTCTTAGACGGGACATCGTGTGTATAAAAGGGATTTGGAATCGAACCATTGGGGAAAAGCTAGCTGTGTTTTCGAAAGGAATAGTCCGCACGAGTGCTTTGCCATCCCACCACATTTGAAATTCCTTCGAGGGCGCCTTGCCAAAGTAACATAGGGTCATTTGCCACAGGCAATATCTCGTCGTCCGCTATTTCAGCCGTCTTCCGCGATTTCAGTTGTTTATGTTACCGCAAGAGATGTACACAGAGTAACGACGATCGCCCCTCATACAAAGAGGCCTTGAAATTCCCGTGGACTTCACTGCAAGCATGGAGTCGTTGTCACAGAACATACAAGCCAATGAAAGGTTTAAGTCTTCGGTTGAAGTCAATTGTAAGGAACCCGTAAATGGGAATTTCACGGACTGTGCGCACGAAATACTAAAGAACTTGGTGCAGAGGAGATTGATTGTCGACGAGGACGACGAAGACATTGAATAAGTGGACTCAGAACGATACTTAGAGGGCTATGAGTCTATGTGTACGGTCACAGTTAACCGTTTCGCGCATGCAAATGTTGAAAATGGCGACAATCGCGACATTAAAGTACCGCGAAAATAAAATGTAATAAGGTATAAGGATTTGCATGGAAAAAAATTGTTTCTAAAACCTAATCATTTGATAAAAGAAATACTAATAATAAAAAAGAAACGCTTACCTTACTTCGGTTGTTTGTCTCTTCTTCCTTGTGTAATTCTTTTTTTGTGGAAACAGGTTTAGATACATACAGGGGGAAAACCGGTTCCACTAAAACCCGTTAAACGACCTTTAACCGATTCATTGATTACACAAGAAACATAACAACTGAAGCGAGATAAGCGGTTTTCATTTGAATTTCTTTCATATTTTCTGGCTTTAGAAAACAATTGTTCCCCCCCCCACCCCACCCCCAATACAAATCCTTATATTTTGAAATTTGAGATTGGGCTACCTGTGCTTTCACTAAAGAGAGTCCACACTTTAATTTGGTAAATACTTTTCATTCAGCCTGCTTGTTATTTTCCCGGGGTGAAACTTGTTACACGTGAATTGTGATGTTTGTGCCAAGCATGTAACCAAAATCTTGCATGTGTTGACAGCAAACTGTCATTTTTTCACAACTCCTATGGCTTCCTTTCTAATTAAATTGGATTGGAATAGTCTTTCATTTTCGGTTAGGTAATTAGAATGTTTTCTATAGTCATTAATAATAAAAATATATTGCAATTTATCTTCTGCATTCACGAGTTGCTCACATGAGCCTTTGATTATAAAACCGCAGCCTTTTAGGTTTAAGGTTGAAAGTCGATATGCCATCTGCTGATGTTTACCGGTATTCCATGTATAAGCTTCGAGTGATTAAATTATTTTACAAGGTATTTAGTGACGAAGCTCCCCACGCATTATCTTACTTAGTGAACAAATCTTGTGCTGCTTACGACTTAAGACGGAGTAACAGGATCATAGTACCACGCTTCAATTCTTACTTCCTTAAAAACTCTATTAGCCATAGAGGTGCCATCTTATGGAACGCTGCCTGCACGTACTACACCGGCTCCCAATTTTTGGCTTTTTATCGTAACGTGAAGAAGGACAGGTATATCAAGGACCTTGATTTTAGTGCGCAGTCAGTTCAGTCGATTCCTAGATTTTTTCAAGATTTCAAGTGCTTTTAGATTTAGCCAGATTTTATGACTCTTACTGTCATAGTTATCGATTTAAAATTGAGTCTGTATTTTACCTAATTTAATTCCTATAATCACACTATTCTTATTATTCTTTTTAACATTATTTTTAAGATGTAATTCAGTTTTAACATGTTTTTAAGTGATTTTTAATATGTACTCGTATCCTATATACACGACCCCACAAGCATATACTTTAAACTTTCATCGTGTTTAAATAAAGGATATGTATGTATGTATGTATGTATGTATGTATGTATGTATGTATGTATGTATGTATGTATGTATGTACTCTTCGATCGAACTGCCGCCATCTTGGCTGAAACGGCGAACGCAATCAGGGGAAAGTGTCTTGTGTAGGGGAAGAGGGACAGGAGGTTCCGCCTCTACCTCCTCCCAACTCCTGCCCCCTCAATAGTTTAGACCCTTCTTCTGTATCAGTCAATTCCAAAAGTGCCCATAGGCATCCCCCTGGGCATACCCTGGGTATTTTACCCCGACATGTGTCCCGCACGGTGGGCATTTGACTATCGGCTTAACATTGGTCGGCGATCGCCAGCAAAAGGGTTTCGTTCTTCTTTCGCGCGCAACGAATATCCATTCATTCACCACGGGAGCCGCTTCGCTTCCTTCACTTATAGATCCCACGAAGGTTTTCAGTTGTTTACTAAATATACGGTTGATATGCCTTTATTCAAAGTTTGGAGTGCTGACAAAAGAGATCGGAAAAGAGTATTGGCGCACGATTTTTCGGATTTGGTTGAATGAATGCTGAAGGTAAGCGATTATACTTGATTTGCATTAAAATAGATTAATACTTGAATTTACTCTTGATTAAAACAGATTAGATTAAAACAGATTTATACTTGATTTGCCCTTTTTGAAACCCTGATGGTGGGGCATTTGACCGTATCAGGAGACCGTATAAACTGGAAACACAGCGGGGCATTTGATCAAAATTTTTCAAAAAAAGTCAAATGCCCGAGCGGGGAGGGAATGGGCGCTTTTGGAATCAACCAAGATGGCGGGAGTTCGCAGCTGGATCAAGGCGTACGACTCTCGACAATCCCACAGAAAAATAGATCACTGTCAACAGTCTAATCACACTGTTTCAGTTTTTGTCAACTTTTACATATAACCATGCATTCTCAAGTATTCCAAAAAAATCGTCGATATGCTTTGCTTTGCTACTATTTCCTGTAATTTCACAAGTGTGCGTTGCTACATGAAGTGTTGTTTTATTGGAATCATTGTATGGCGATCAACTGACGAGGTCTCAGACGAAACTAGTTTTGTAAATCGCATATACAAGTTAGTGAAAAATTTTCACGATCGTTTACTCGTTTTTCTCCTGGTCGTGACAATTTTGAATGAAAATGCCATCATTCACTGAAAATCAAAAAAAAAAAAAAACTGAATAAAATAATGTGTTTGTTGGGAGTTGGTCTCACGAAATAGAATGTATAAGAAGAATCTTTGCTGATGCGATACTCTTGTAATCGTAGTAGCATATATCAAACGATAATCTACGAACAAATGGACACCATGAACTTATAAAGAACACATCGCTTTTGGTAATCAGTATAAATAATATTATGATATGTTGAATATTGTCGGAGGGATTGGCTTTCAAAGCCTGTGACATTTACAAGGAATTGTATTGCTGGGTGGCAACAGATACATTCTTTGTAAAATCTTGGCACTCTAAACGCCCATTTCTGAAAGCAATCACGCTCAAATTTTCGGCGAATACTAAGTTTGCCGAGCGCTTTCAATTTCTGGTGTGCATTTTCCTGTGGCTTGTTTTGGCATTTTAAGCTAATGTATGCTAATGAGGCAAAACATGTAAACAAAGATCCTCTTATGTAATACTTACAGTTGAAGTAGTGAATAAATAATGTCGTTCACAAGTTCCTCTCATTTCCTCCCGCGACGGTGGGAGGAGAAGACCTTGGGAATGAGTTAGAAAGCAGTATGGCGCTACGAGGATTGACCAATCAAATGTCTTTTATGCTATCACGTGAATGGGTAGAATTTGAAACAAGCGACCCAAAAAAGGTGTCGTCTTTGGTCAGGTAGCTGTCGGTTAAAGAACGGTAATCCAAGCGAAACTTTTGTCTGGTAGTCATTTCTAAATACCTCTTTTGGACTTGCGTTCAAAGGACAGCAAGTTAACTCCCTAATAATTGTTGTTTTTGAGTCACCGCTGACTCTCGTTGCAGTTTCGTCCAGGTTGACAAAAATGGCATCTGTTGTCGAGCGTCGGCGTGGTAAGCTCAAGTTCTAGGGTGTCAGTTTTACTTTAGCTTAATACAATATGCTTACCTAAACACGGCTAATTTAAACATTATAAGTATTTTACTAGAGACTGAAGCGAATTTGCGTTATTTGATATTATCCTAACTTTCGGCATTTTTTCCAATGTTTAAAAGATTCAAGCTCATCCAGTAACGGCGTGGCCTATGAAGTAATACTGAGTCCCAAGGTAGAAAATGCGAGAAAGCCGCGGCTTACTCCACTCAGAGGAAAAGAAAATAAGCAACAGATGGAAGAAAAGATGAAAGCAGTTGAAAAACGACGAAAGGTAGAAATTATTAGGTTAAACTTCAGCCTAGCAAGTTAATTTTTCACTCTTTGAACAACCTACCAAACAAGTATTCAACTGCAAAGGGTATGTAGTATGTCACCTTTTTCTCCAGGTTAAGTTTCTCTTTTAATAAACCATAAAATAGTTGTATCAATGGAAAGGTGAAAACAATAGTCCAGCATCAATCATCTGTTCATACAGATGGCCAGGATGTTAACAGATTGCAGCAAGGGTGTTGACAAAGTTTACTGATCCCCTTACTGACCCCCTAACTGATCTCCTATAAAATTCACTGGAAAAAGTGAAACAAGAAAATAAAAAAAATGAATTTAGGCTGAATCAAGTTATTGGTGAAATTCTGGCTCACCTCAAATTTCAAGATGGCGGAAACTTGGCCGGATGGAGGAACTTTCTTTCTTACTCGTTTCACAGTTGTTTCAAGTACCCCTGTTCTCTTCTCTGAAAAACAAACACAAAATAGATTGAAACAACATCAAGTATGTTATCCTTTTCCACAAAAAAAACCACCACCACAGCAACAGAAAGGAATGAAAACAGTTGGATGATAAACATATGGGGAGCTACACAGCAACCGGAAGTTGTTCTATCTATCTATCTATTTTTACAGAATGACTTATGGTTTGTTGTGTCACTTGCTTGTGTTAATCTTCCAACTGTTTTTGTTCCTTTCTGTCCTTCTAGTTGTTGGGGATTTTTTCATAGAAACAGATAACATACTTGATGTTTCAATCTATTTTGCATTCATTTATCGGAGAAGACAACCAGGGTACTTGTAATGACTGAATGAGTCCGAAAGTAGGTCCTCCATTAGGCCAAGTTTCCGCCATCTTTGAAATTTGAGGTGAGCCAGAATTTATCTATGAACTTGATTCAGCCTCAATTCCTTTTTGTATTTTGTTGTTTTACTTTTTCCTGTGAATTTTAGAGGGGATCAGTGAGGGGATCAGTAGGGGATCAGACCAAACCAGGGATCAGTGTTCTTTCCATGTGTATTAGGAAACAGTTTGTTGTTTATTTATTATTCAGTGTCCAGAGGATGACAGAGAATAAAACATTAGCTTGAAGGTATTCATTCAGTTAGCAACTAGTGTCCATTGTTTGATTGGGGTCTACTCAGGGTGGTCAACTGTTAAAAACTACAACAATTAGAGATTAATAGTACTCGGTAGTATATTTGAAGTACAGTACTTCTCAAAAGCTGTTGGAAACATGCTGCCAAACATTTTGTCAAACAATGATGCTTTTTTAAGGAGAGTCTCTTGTTTGTCACAGTTAACTGGGTAATCTGAAATTGAAAATAGTGGCACAGGGAAACTTTCAAGTGAAAAATGAGGAAAGATTTCTGCACATCCCCAGGGCTTGACCTTGGTGGTGGTCAACTAGCCAAATACCACTGGATTGTCAGTTTTGGCTGGTGAAATTCCATATTGGCTACTAAAATTATGAAGGCAAATTTATTTGTCAACTGCTAAAGATAAATTTAGTGCTGTGAAAATTGTGACACAATGTTTAACATGCAGAAAGAAAAAAAAAAGAAGCAATCTTTTGGTGAATGAAAGTGAACGGCTTCATGACCAAGTCACATTCAGCTAAAGAAACTGGATCTGAGTGTTTCCATCACACACTTCAATTGTAAATGAAAGTTCCCGCCAGAGTTCGCACTCCGATGAGTTTTTTTCTTTTCTTTTTTTAAACTAGGTTCATCACTAACTTGAACTGAATATTTTATGGCTAGTAGGAAAAGCTCTTTCGCTAGTGAGAACTACCATTTTACTAACCATAAGCCTACTGGTAACAAAAGTCAAGGTCGAGCCCTTCAGCCCCATACATAAATTATACATGCATCACTGTCATACTAACCCTGTTCCAAAAATAGCAAGTATGAATAGAATTTGAGTCTCAAAAAGTATACATAAGTAATGTATGGGATTGTGTGGAAATCTTGTTAAAAATGGTGGTAATCATATTTTTGTTTTGAAACATTTCTGTGCAGTTACAGTCAAACATGTATTACGGGCACCTGAAAATGTCTCCCCTCATTTACTGCAAATGTGACCTCTTTTAGGTGGTCAACTCTATTAAGCGGTCGTGGTCACCTTTGTGTAGGGCTGTTCCAACATAGTACATAGTACATAAGACCAGTATTAACCCTTTACTCCTTAAGAGTGACTTATAGATTTTACTCTGTCTAATGCCAGACGATTTTACTTGTCAAAGGGAAACCCCTTAGGGGTTAAAGGGTTAAAAAACTATCTCCCTTAACCTTTTATTCCCAGCTTTCCTTTTTTTCTTGCTTTCTTTGTCTCCTTTCCTTTAGTCAACCTAAGGCAGAAAGGTGTTCTGCTATAACAAAGATTTTCTGTTAATCATTAATTTCAGAGCATAGAAGGTGAAATGAAGGCAAAGGCTGTTACAAAAAATCAGCAAATTACTCGGGTCCAGCTAACCAAGCAGCAAATAGAAGAGGAGCAGAGCAGGATGGCAGAAGAAAAGTACAAACGAAATATGTACTTGCATATTGAGAATAAAGAAGCCCAGATTAAAGCCTTGATTGATAGACTTCATGCTAAGGATCAGCACATCAAAGAAGTGCAGGCAAAGTTGCAGGAGATAAGTGAATCACATGCTAAGAAATTGGAAGAAAGGATTCAACAGAAAGAAGCTATGACCAAAGAGAATCTGGAGCTGCATCGCAAGGCCCAGATGGAACGATGGCAAGCTCACGAGAAGCGGATACAAGAGGTGCTAGCTACTTTGCAGGAGAGCATTGAGAAACAGTCCAAGACAACAGAGGAAGCCTTGCAGCAGAAAATGGCAGCAACAGAAGAAAATCGCCAGGCACAGATCCATGCACTAAAGGAGCGACTGAGAATAAAGTCACAGAAGATAGAACAAGCAAGGCAATTTGTGGATGCACTTGTGGAAGAGGCAAAGAAAAGTTGTGAAGAGAAGCTCAAAAAGAAGCAGGAACAATCCAAGGAGAAAAGGGATGCAGAGCTAAGGAAGATAAGAGAAAGGCTCGAGGCCCATGACAAGCGTGTGGAAGAGGTGTGTCAACAGGTGAAGACACTGAGAGCAGAGAAAGCTCAGGGTTGACAAGGCTATACAAAGTGCAAAATCACAGTTACACTCAGTAACATTGATTTCAAACTTCTAAACCAAGTTTTCTGTTGTGTTCGTCAATTTTATAGCAGTGGCAAGTAAATGCATTAACATGTTGATTTCAACTGAAAACAATCAAATATCAACATTGGTACTTTGACTAATATTTCAAGATAAAAAATAAAAAGTTGATTGAGAAAAAAATATTGTTGAAAAATGCTGTTGAACACTTCAGTTGATAAGTTTGCTAAGTCCAAATCATTTCAATTGATAAGTTTGCTTAGTTAAATAATTGTCACTAATTAAGTTAGCTCTATTCATTGCTGAAATAAAATTCAGATGCCTTGAAAGGTGTGATTTTCTATGGCAAGACTGTCTGCTTCCCCTATTTCAGACCTCAGAAGGCCTTTTCGTGTTATCACATAATAATGAAGTACCTTCTTCTAAAAACCACACCCAATTCAAGACTGTACCATACCCTATTTCAAGACCAAAATGGTCAAAATCTATACCCTATTTCAAACAAAAATGGCTTGAAAACCATACCCTTTGGGGCTGCACATACCTATATAGCCCATATAAGGGAGTACTCCCCTCCCCCAGGATCTACTTCTCAGTTTGTTAACAGGGGGAAATCCTCAAAAACAAAGTTTATTGGAGAATTGTCGTGTTGTATCTATGTTAATTTTCTTGCTTGCAAGCATGGAACCAAACTGATTGGCCATCCATTGTTGGGGTCAAAATTGGTTAAACAAGAAGCACATAGAATAATTATGACATGGTCATTCAAATATTGATCAATATTGTATTCTTGCATATTTTCGAACTTCAATAAAATGCCTTGAATTTTTCCACAACTCACCAAGTTCTCTAGCAGATGTGGATTAAATATAATAAGAATTTTCCTTTTGTAGTTTTTGTTAAGCACAGTGGTACGTGACATCATTTGGCTGGTAACAGATTCAACTAAATGTGAGAAAATGTATGCAAACACACAGGAAAAACAACTACTGACATCTGGCAGCAGAGAATTTGTTTACAAGAGTAACCTTCACTTGCCGACCAAAATTTCCTTAACTAATATTTTTATTCAGATACTTTGTTCTCTTTTGCTGTAAAATTTGGTAACTTTACAAAGCAGCCTCCTGAGTTGAGTTGAGTTGATTTTTATTGACTTGGTATTAAATAAATACAGAATTACCTGACTCACAGATAGCGTAGCTAATCTGAGCGGGCCAGGAAATAATTAAAGATGGAAGACTGCTAAAAAGAATATGTTAATAAGAAAATAAAGTTGAGATTAAAACGAGAACAACGTTGAGAAAGACAAAAAATAGAGAGAAACGCGTGCACACGATGGCAAACTTTTCTTTTTTCATAATCAACTTTACCTTAACGCCGTTCATAGAAATTTAGTTCCTGGATAGTTCGCCGACATTTTACAAGTTGAACAAATTGGAATAATCGCACAAGTGCTACAATAACGAGAAGATATATTTTGAAATGACATTTTCGTTGCCGTCGCCGTCCTTGTTTCTTAATCAATTTAAGGAGACGATCGCGTGAACGAAACTGCTTTGCGAGCAGAGGTGAGTGACCATCAGAGGGTACCAGCAAAACTAACATTTCATGATAGAAATTGCCTGGAATTTAGATTAGTGGCAAAATACAATGGCTTTCCATAAAAAAAAAAACAAGTCAACCAGTTGAGTAATAATAGGCGATCCTGTCGATGCGAGAATTTCAGCGTCAAACAAGTCACGAGTAGAAAAAAATTCGGCTGAGGAAGGGGGGGTCCGGACCCCCCCGACCCTCCCCCTGGATCCGCCACTGGGCTACCATCTTGTGGTTCACTGATCAGGCCTCCAGCGGAGCAAATTCCCGTGGTTTTTCTGTTAGCATTCCCATGACAGAAATGCAGGTTAAAAATTGGGTAATTTCATACATTGGTTGGTGTAAGCGATATTTAAATGAAATTGCTGTATGAATGCAGGCCTTCGCCTAACATTTGTCTGCGAGGCTTTCATATGTGCTTTCGTGCAACACAAGACTCAGTCAAAAACAGGGGCAAAAACCGAGGAGGCATCGCTGCAATCTCTGTAAAAGTATGGATATAAAATGTTTTCAGTTGGATCGAAATATGTAGATTTTCAACAGGATGAAACTTCAGTTGAATAAAGCTTGGTGTGTGGTGTGCGCAGTAGGCTTGTTTGCAAATTTGCAGCCGTTCTTTCCGTCATCGCGCAACGCTACTCCCTGTACGTGGGGAGGAGTGTTGCGTGATAACACAAAAAACGGCCGCGTTGAAGACTCAGTAGTCGGGCGGGGGAGGGGTGGGGGGGGGGGGTTGGGGGGAAGGTGAAGAGAAGAAGCTTCCAATATGATCGGCGTATAATTTTTCAAAGCTCATTTGCTCCTTAATTGCCTCCTAAGAGACAGCTTTTGCATGCGCCATTATTAAACACTTACCATCTTCTATGGGAACAAAAACCAAAGAAAAATAAAACGGAGAGCATAAACGCAAACTTTTAATTTTAACTTCTGATTCAAAGTTAAAAACAAGCATGCGAACAAAATTTACCAGTCATATAATGATGAATAACAAATAGGACAGTACAAACGTACCAACGGGTGGTGACCCGAACCCTGACCACCCCAATGGGGCTAACCCCTTTCCCCCCAACCCTATCCCGTAAGGTGGATGTTCATTCACTCGAAACCGAGGCTGACAGGCCTGGCTGCCTTTCCAAACACGGATGGCGGGAATTTTGTTGTTTCCTGTCTTTGTTCGATTTTAAAAACCTTTATTTTCCGTGGGAAAAAAAAGAATGGTTAAGATACAGATACGAGGTGTGGATGTTGATTTCCCTTTCCCGCCTTATGACTGTCAAGTTTCTTTCATGGAAAAAGTGATCCAGTGTCTGCAAGAGGTATGCTTATAAACTTTAAAGTTTTCCCTTCTTTCGCCAGTTTCACTCGGAGAAAGATTCACTGCCTCTGTGTGAGATTTGCTGTTGAGTTCAAATAAGGAGGTAACTACTGGTGATGACTGGTTTTACAGATGTTACATCAAGGGGGACTGATGGATATTTGCTTGAAAATAATTCCTATAACAAGACAAAAGCTAAAAATCTATAGTGATCGTTCTTGGTTATGTCACCAATTTGGTTTGAAACAAAGAATTATTTTGTTTTATTGACTGGGACATTTGAGTGA
Organism: Pachyseris speciosa; assembly: GCA_016490735.1. Lineage (NCBI taxonomy): Eukaryota > Metazoa > Cnidaria > Anthozoa > Scleractinia > Pachyseridae > Pachyseris > Pachyseris speciosa. Next base: position 840,273 of record JAEMWC010000159.1, read on the forward strand.
CAGAAAATGGTGTTTGTAAACAATAAATGTTACTATTTTATTTGTTATTATTGCAAGTGAGCTTTCCTTCATAACTGATGTCTGTAGGGAAAGAATGGTATTCTTGAGAGTCCAACTGGTACAGGAAAAACGCTGTGTTTGTTATGTGCAACTTTAGCCTGGCGACAAACTTATGTGGCCCAACTTCAGCTCAAACAGAGGCTAAGTACTGATCAGGGGGAATCAAATTATGTGCAATCACTGGGGGAGGAGCTACAACAGGCTGCCAAAGGAGACTCTTGGGGCACATCAGATAATGACAAAGGTATTGTTTTTGAAAAGGAAATTAACTGAAGGGACTAACATTGTAGCTGCATTCTCTAGCATAATTTGTCACTGACCACTATAAAAATACCATCAAACTGTATGGGTCTGGGTCTGGGTCTGGGTGTGGTTGAAACCATATTTTCTATAAACAGATGATGAATTGAAATTATGCTACCTATCCTTCAAAGTACCTCGAGTATGGGTATCCTCCTGAGTAATGGCAACTAATGGGTTGAACAGGGCACAGCAGAGCAGAGTCACAGGAAGCCTACCCTGCAAAAACTGAGAATTTTGTATGGCACACTCTCTTGTTTTTTTTTTTTTTTTTTTATTTGAACTTTCTCCACTTTGCCGAAACTTCTAATTGTGATATGGTCTGTTTTGGGGCAGATCATTTATCTGTATTTGGTTGGTTTTAAATACTTTTGGCCAGTTCCCAGGTTCACACTTGTTTCTGAAGTTGGCAATACATACAATACTTGAGGTGCAGGGCTCTAAAGCTTCTCTGTTTTAACTTATTTATTTTTAAAAATAGTTTTAGTTTGTAATTATTTCTTGCTTGTTATGAAAATACTCATTGTCATTTTTCTATGAATGATAGCATCATTTTTTGATGCTCCAAGAATCCTATATGCATCAAGAACACACTCACAACTGTCACAAGCTGTGCAGGAACTAAAGAATACCATCTACAGGTATAATAATAATCATATGATAATGATAATGATAATGGTAATATTTCTATAGCACACAACTCCAATAAATTGTCCATAGCACTTTACAACTAAAGGTATGAGGTACATAGAAACCTTGGCAGGACCCTGAAACAACTTCTAATACATTTGTTATCCCTGTGAAGGAAATACTGTTAGTTTCGTAGGATCCTGTAGGATACCATGTAAACCGTAATGGAATCTGTAACATTCTCCATAAGATTGATTTATTACTCAGAGGTTCCATTAGAAGCTGGCAACTGGCGAAAATCGCTGCCTACTTTGTCCGTATTTTCACTCAAATTATTAAAAAAACTCATCAGGTCGCCGCCTACCTTAGTTAGCTCAGACAGCTATTTCAAAACTAATTTTAAACCCTGATTACTGACTTTCAAGATTCCAGAAAGCAAACTGTCTTGTTCATAGTAATATTGATTGACATTGTTGCCTTGCTTTTAATTAAGGCCAAAAGTCAGCATCATTGGATCTCGTGAACAACTTTGTATTAACAATGAGGTACTCAAGCAAGAAACTAATTCAGCAAAGGTACGAAAAGAAATGGATTGAATTAAAACAAAGATAATTGATCAAGAGGGGTAAAAGAAGTGTTAGATCACTGGCTAATTACTCTACTTTTTGCTGCTCATCTCTTCTCAGTAATTCTCTGTTCCATCTTTATTGTTTTGGTAAATACAGTAACTGTTAAGCAAGAAAGCAGGTGTACATTTTCCTCTGTTTCTGATGATAGGTGCACATGTGCAGGGCAAAAGTTCAGGCAAGGTCTTGTCAGTTTCACAACAACCTTGAAGGTGTGGTATAACTATTGGTAGAGTTATGTTAGAATCTGAAGAGGATGAAAAAAATTCATATTTACAGAAATTCCATCAATCAACCACTTAAAACACTATAATAACTAGAGTCTGTGTTCAGGCAATTTTTTCAACGAGCTGGCATCCCCACCAGTATACAATACTGTTATCATTTTGAATGTTTTAAAATTTAGTTACAAAGAAGGTTAAAAATCAGCTTTGCTTTTTCATGGAAGTGGCTGTTGATCCTTGTTAATTTGTATCAAGTTCTTGGTGTGGTGTTTTTGTATTTTCTGCATGCAGCCAACAAGGCCAACAAAGACTTTACTCAAGGTATTCTTGACATTGAAGATTTAGTGGAACTTGGAAACAAGCACAGGTGAATTATTATTCTGAACTGCACTTTTCAGTACGTACCACAAATAGGAGGCTTCAATGTTTTGAAAGATGATAAATGTTGGTACAATCAGCTGACCTCTGACCACCTGACCATGATCTTGGCAATACCTTTGTGGGGTTTGAATCCTCCACAAGCCTGAATTTTTTTTCAGGCTTTCTTTTTGAATCCTCCACAAGCCTGAATTTTTTTTCAGGCTTTCTTTTTACTACAGTAACTGGACAAGTGGTATCCACAACTGAAACAAATTATCATTCACATCTTAAAATTTGTGTTATCAGTAAACTAGATGTAACACACTTACCAAAGTCTGTTTCGTTTTACAATTGAAGGGCTGCATGGAATAAAGCCTTAACTGACTATTGATTTTCAGTCACATTCTCTCTTCGTGTTTCAAGCAAGTAAAAGGTAATTTGGAATGAGAATCTAACAGGTGTCAGAAGCCACTTAGGGCTTTTATCCACACACCCCTTCAATTTAATGTATGATAATGATAGAAAAATACCTGTACATTGTGTGAGAGTGATTTAATTTATTGTTCATCAGGGCGTGCCCATATTACATGGCCAGAGAACTCAAGACAGCGGCAGATATCATATTTATGCCATACAATTATCTCCTTGATTCCAAAGTAGGTTGAAATTTTGTGACATCTTGAGCAGGGGTTTCAATAAGTTTTAAAATAGTCATCTCAGCTAACTAAAGTAGGCAACAACCTGATGAATTTTATTAATAATTTGACTGAAAATACAGACAAAGTAGTAGGTGGTAAATTCTGACAAAGTAGGTGGTGATTTTTGCTGGTTGCCGGCTTCTAATGAAACCCCTGATCTTGAGGCAATGAGATGAGAGTATATGCAAATTAGAGACTTTTTTTTGCTGAATGTGATCCAGCTCAGATCCACATACTGCTGTAGAAGTATATGTTTTCCAACATTTGGCCACTCAATGCAGAACTTTTGTTTTTGTTTTTTTGTATTGCTTCATACTAATACAAAGTTTCAGGCAAAATCTACACTGTGAGTCTGTGTGGCCACCTTATACATGAAGAGCTGATTTATGGGTAGCCTCACCCTGGGCTGGGTTGTTGGAAGGCCTATTAACCCTAATCCATGATTAAAAAATTAACCAAGGAGTTTATTTCTCAATCCACAAATGTTGTTCACTTCTGATTTTCTGCAAAATTTTAGATTAGAGGACATCAATCCTGAAAAGCAAAAAGTAGCAAAAGAAACGTTCATCCAAAAGTTAAAAACTGCAACCAAAGTTTACGCTAATCCTGGATTAAGTTAATCGGCTTTCAAGCAACCGGGCCATGGTTAGTAATGTCTGCAAAGCAGTCCCAATTCCCTTTCCTCTGTATGGGCCAATCGTAGCACATACTCAAATTCTGGTACCCAGAACAAGGAATTTGGCGCTTCTTTGCAGATGTTACTAACGAGGTTAGATTTCCACTGTGACGCTGGCTAATTCATGGAATGGCATTTCAAAAATTGCACAAAACTTGTGTCTGTTTGGTCCAGGTGTATATAATAATTGTTATTTCCTCTCATTTAGAGCTCTTCCATTTTTATTTAGATTGAATCAAGAGTGCAATCAAGGAAATTTCAATTCTGCAAATTAAATGTTTTGCTAGACATTTGTTTTTTGTGGAAATTCGGATCGTTAATGTTCCATTTACAACAGTATTCTGTAAAGTTATTGGTTTGTTTTCATTTTATCAGTCACGAAAGGCAAACAGTGTGGATATATCAGGCAGTATTATACTGTTTGATGAAGCACATAACTTGGTAAGAAAAACCTGTTAACTGACTGTAATGAAGTGCCAGAGATAAAAGCACAATAATTGTTCTTAAAGTTGTCTTCAAATGTTTTGAGATTGGCAATGTCTTCTACTAGTGTTCAACTATGCAGACATATCATTGGACTTACCATATAACAACCTTAATTCGTTATAAAAGGGAAGGATTTATTCATTATAATGATCTTTGTCTTCTTGCTGTTGAAATGTGACTCTTTGTTAAATGCAATCTCTTTACTGCTCTCAGTGAGGCATTGAAGCTGTTGGTGACTTAATTGTTGTTTCAGGAGAAGATATGTGAAGAAGCTGCTTCATTTGATCTGACATCTTTTGACATTGCATCATGTATAGAGGACATAGCTCAATGCATTGAGTTTATAGAGTGTCGGGAGCATAATGAATTGAATGTAGAAGATGGAACATGTAAGTTAATTCTTATAGATAAAAATATGAAGATTTGTGTACTTGTGGTACTTAATTTTCTATGAAAGAAATGTTTAAACAAGTCTGACATACATGTAATTAAAGTGGAGTACAGTAAGTGATGCAATCATTGTATGTGACATGACAACGCTTCTGCAACTTGTGAATCAAACCTCCGCCACTTTTTCAAGTGTTGTAGGATTGAAACATGTAGGCAATGGCAAATAATAATCAGGAGAAAACTCTGTATTGATTGTTTTGTATGATACAGCCGGTGTGCACCACAGAGGTCACTTTACAGTTGCAGTGAGTTGTATTGTCTATATTATCCTCTTTGAAGGGCACTAATACTGAGTGGGGGGTGGGGATGATTCATCCAGACCATTGAACACAATATGGCTGGATGTGAATCCAGCCACTACATATTTGATGTTTATTTTTCATGAAGTTCAGCTGACAAGCACACTCTTGTTAGTTAGATCACTGACAGCACTTTGAACCTAACTTGATTGCCATCATACCAGTATGATTGTTATGTAGCTCACAGAAGTTTGCTGAGTATTTTGTTTTGCTTTTAATTATTTTAAGCTGATGTGGATATTGACAAGGACGACCTTGCCCACCTCAAATGTAAGAAAAGTTTGCAGTTTAGAAATCATTTTATTGGTATTGTTTTAGAGCATGGCTAGCAAATTTGTGTAATCAAATTAAATTGTACAAGCAAGCAAACAAACAAGCAAGCTAGCAGAGCAAACTCCAACAAAAGCACATAGCAATGCCCCTGCAGACCTCCCTGGACCCCCCCCCCCCCACCTGATCCTGGAGAGATGGCAGCATTGGCTTGATTTTAACTTTGCCTAAATTTCATTTAGCCTCATTCATATTCCAATATTTGGAAATTATATGAAACAATGTGAATTATTGTGAACGCTGATGACATCAGCAAACCAATGTCATGGGAAAGAGATTTAAACTACCGCATTGAAAATGTTATAAAACAGTAGGTTCATGAGTCAGCTGTGTGTTCATTGAGATATGAAGCACATGAGAAGTTTGGAGAGCACTCAAGAAGCTAGAGTTGCTCTCGGCTTCACCTTGAGAAACTCTTACACATCTTTTGTGCTTTCCAAACTCCCAGTGTGCTTCATATCTCAATGAATGCATTCTGAAACAATAACTTATTAATTTTTATTTTTTACAATGTTAGGCAGTTCTGTAATAATTGTAATCCACAAACAAGTTACTCTTAGAAAATGTCTGCATAAAAATTAATTTTGAACTTGAGGATGGTACATGTTTAGAATTAAGTGGCAGTATGAGTAGCCATTAACATTGTCAAAAACTACCAGGTAATCACTATTGTTGTTATTTCTCTCAGCACTTTTTATTGAACTTGAAAAGCTGATTGACATGCAAGAACTGCCAACAAATGGGGATGGAGTATCTAAACCTGGAAGGTTTGCTGTGAATTTTTTGCTTTAATTGGAACATTTTAATATTAGGGACTTCTGCTGTTCCAACCAAGAGCTCTTGATTTGCAAGAAGCTACAAAAAGGATATCTATAAATACTTCACCTTACTGGATTGTACCCAATAATGAGAGGAGAACCAATTGAAAATGAAGAATTTATGTCAGTATTGATGCAACAGAGAGCCTTTTATAGTACATCAGTTTATTTGCTTTTTTGCATGATTGTACATGTTTCTCGTGAGATGAGCATATTTAATAGTTGACATTTTCATATTAGTTTTTCATGTTGACAGTTTTATGTTTGAACTTCTGTCAAAACTCAACATCAATTTCTCCACAAAAGACCAAGTTCTGGAGGTTTTGGACAAGTGCAATACTTTGTTAGTTGGAGGTGAGGCAGCCTTAGTATCAGAATAAGTGTGGCTGTATTGCTTTGTGTCAATGCGTATAATTTCTAATCAATCACTGGGAAATCAATCAATAGAAATCAGTCAAATGTTTCTGTGAAACCGTAACATTAATGGTATTTCAGTCTTTCACATGTTCATCCACACTGAGCTGCCAACCGGTTATCTCAGTTGGTAGAGCATCGGACTACTGTGTGGGAGGTTGTGGGTTCAAACCCTGGCTGGACCAACACTCATGGTCTTTAAATAATTGAGGAGAAAGTGCTGCCTCTGTAATGACATCTACTTAACAATTAGATTATGAGCTCGAGATTTCTATCGCGTGATAGCTGATGAGGGCGCAGCCCGAATCAGCTATAACTCATAGAAATTGAGAGCGAATAATCTAATTGTTTTAGTATAAATCTACTAGTCGTTCAAAACTAAACAAGTAAATTGTCTAAAACCTCCTTGCAGACACTTCGAAAATGCTAAGAAGCGGCTGCCATTTTGTCGACAATCACTATTCTCTATCTATCACAGAATAGATAGCGAGTAGCGTAGCCAATCAGAGAACGACCTTCGTGATAGAACGCTAGTAGATTTATACTAAAGATGGTTAGACTTTGTAGTCTTCTCAGATAAACATAATAAACTGTACAGTGTGGGTCTCATGTCATAGTCCTTTCACTTAACTCTGTGGGATGTAACCACCCCTAGTCTCTGTCTTTATTCATATTCACATTATGGGGGCACACGTAGTTACTTCATTAATTAGTTACTACAAGCAGTCTGGTAAAAGTCCTGTGGCCAGTGTTCTAAGCCGCATTTGATCATATCCAAATGTCAATTTGTGCTAAACAAGTAATAAATTATTATTATTATCATTATTATTATTATGGTTATAAATCACTGCTCATGCAGGAAATAATACAGAACATTGGGCCACTACCTGTGGCCTGGGATACCCTGTACCATCTGATCATACCATGATCATTATTATTAATATTTATTTCTTCTTCTCCCTGCTACAGATACAAGGAAATTTAAAGGAAAACACTTTGCTTTGTCAAAGTTTTCTGATGCTTTGCAGGTATCTTAAAGCATTTAATTCACTCTTCTCTACATTTTGTTCAAAAATTTAAAAAGTATAATTTGGATAAGTACAATAATATGTTCCTTCATAAAATGCACCATGTTTCTCATATATTTAATTGTCTCCCAACTGTCACCGGATTTACTCCCTTTCCTTAACCTCAGTCTTATCTTTAAGGGCCTGGTGGAGGTTTCATTCCTTGGGTGAGTGGTATAAAAAGTGCTGATGTTCATGCTAACATGAGTTTTGTTTTGAGGTTGTTTTCAGTAAAGATGTGAGAGCAGATCCATCCAAGTGTTTCAAGGTAATAATTATGATGCCAGCTTAACAGTAAGTATACAAACTGGTAATTTTCTCAATCAAGTCTTTATAGTTTGTTTTTTTACCGTAAATAAGGAATAACAGGTCAACTCATGAAGCAATCTTGATCACAGAAATAGTTAACAACAACAACAACAATAACAATAATAATAATAATAATAATAATAATAATAATAATAATAAGAAGAAGAAGAAGAAGAAGAATAAAGTTATTTATGGAGCGCTTCATACAAAAGTTCTAAAGTGCTTCACAATAAAAGAAGATAATATCATGATAAAACTGCATTACCTAAGAAATAAAATATCATTTAAAAAGATAGTTGTTATGTGTAATTTACAACACAATGTTTATTTTGCAAAAATGAACTTTTTGTTGTAACATAAACAAAAATAACATGGTGGCCCTCATGTCTGTTATGGCTGTGTGATATTTTTCTTGCTTCATAATTTTAAACACAAGTCGTGAACATTTTCTTTGGTACAAGGTTCATATTCAGCTTGAGGCAGACAGTAATAAGAAAAAGAAGAATCTGGATGTGTGGACGACAGGAATGAAGATTTCTAAACAAGGTTAAAGTGATGTTCATGTACATATTTACAACATGTGATGCACAATGTATTTACTTTCTCCACAGTGTTCTTAGTTTGCAGGTCAACACCACTGCGCCACTTTATTTTCAGGGGAAAATTATGTTTTTGAGCTTTTAATAAATTTTTGTTAAATATACTATAATTTCTTATATCCTTGTAGGCCGGACGTTGAGCTACTGGTGTTTCAGCCCAGGCCATTCTATGAAAGAGTTGGTGTCTTATGGACTGCGATCAGTTGTTTTAACAAGTGGAACTTTAGCACCAATCAGCTCATTTAGAGCTGAAATGCAAATGTAAGATCAACAAATTATAGTAAGTTTAAAGGACTTAAGGGCTTTTAAATTAAATTAAGCATTCAATAATAATATTATTATTATTTTATTGTTTTCCTTCCCATACAAATCCTTATATTTGAAATGTTACGCGGCAACAATCAGCGCTCATGTTTTGAGCTTGGTCAGCTGGATAGGGATATCCTAGCACTCCCAGTCCGTCTGGAAGGCCTGAAACTTAGAAATCCAAGCTGGGAGGCAAGTTGGGAATACTTTTCATCAGTCAAAGTGACAATGCCCCTCATCAAGCATATCAAATCTCAAACACATCAACTACCAGATGAGTCTCTGGTTAAGTTGGCACAGCAAGCAGTAAATGCGAAAGAGCAGAGGAACTCAAGGGCACGGCAGAGAGGGTTAGGGAGAGGGCACCGCCAAAGACCAAATGTGCACTAGACCTGGCAGCTGAGCAAGGGTTATCAGTGTGACTGACAGTGATTCCTCTCTGAGAAATGGGCTTCAACCTGAATAAATGGGAGTGCCGTGATGCTATCAAACTACGCTATGACTGGCTAGTCAGCAATATTCCCTCCACTAGTGTTTGCGGGGAAGTCTTTACAGTTGACCATGCCATGACTCGCAGATGAAGTGGATTTGTTATGCAACGACATAACAAGCTAAGATACCTAGAAGCTGAACTCTTGAGTACTGTATGCAGTGATGTTGAAGTCGAACCTGTCCTCCAAGACAACATTGGAGAACAGCTGAGCAGAGGAACTAACAAAGCACAAAATGCTAGGTTGGACATTCATACACGTGGTTTCTGGGAACACTAATGATTGGCATTCTTTGATGTCAGAGTCTGCCACCCAAATGCTGAATCATATAAGGACCTACTGAGCGAAAACAGATCTACAGAATGCATGTGAATGTGAAGAAGCGTCAATATTTAAGAAGAGTTCTCGGCATTGAGCACGGAACATTCATGCCCCTAGTACTTACTACAACCGGCGGAATAGGCAAAGAGTGCATGAGATAACCACAATCGCCTCGCGGAGTTGATAGCTCTAAAGAAGAGGGAAGAGTTTGCTGAGATGATCTGCTGGATTAGAGCAAAAACATTGTTTGCATTCTTGAGATCTGCCCTCATCTGTTTGAGAGGCTCCAGGACAACCAGGAGAGTCTCCTATGATGCCAGGAATGTAGACTTTGATATCAAGATTGCAGAGGGAGCCATTCATTAGTTGCTCCTTTTTCGATAGTCTTTTATAGACTCTAATTTTGATACTAGATCTTAGTTAGGAACTGAGAAGCTTGACTGTGGTGGATCGGCATGGAGTCTTTTACTTAAAATGTTTATAGGAAAGTATTTTACTTAAACTGTTGATAGGAAAGTTTAAGATGAGATATTCAATGTAAATTGTTACCTTTATTTGAGTCTGGTATGTTTTTCACCAGTAGTTACTTATTTTTGTAAACAGTTGCTGTAAATATAATAATAACAACAACAACAATAATAATGATAATAATAATAATAATAATAATAATAATAATAGTAATGTTAATAATAATAATGATAATTTTAGCTTTCACATTTGTTTTTTAACAGTCTTTATCCTTGTAAGTAGTTGTTGTAAATATGTTCTTCATGGTATTCTTAAATAAAGTTTTCTCTTATATTTTTATTATTATCATTATAATCATGGAATTCACAGGCACAGCAAAATGGATTAAAGTGCAACTGATATTAGTTTCTCTTTGTTTGCTATTGTATTGCATTGATATTTTGCTTATGTATTTTGTATTTTGACAGCAAAAAACTGTAGGAAAAATAATATCAATGTAGCAATAAACTGATTAAACAGAAAAAACTTCTTGTCTAAGGAGATAAATGCCAATCAAGCCTGACAGAACTATAAGGTGCCTGAAACAGAAATCTCAAGTTTTCATGTGTGGCATCCAAAACACTTGTCCATCTGCAGCTTATTTGTCCCTAACAAAGTGTGATAGGGCAGCTGAGTACAAACTTTCAATTTCTTAATTATTTTGCTTTCAGTTCATTCCCAGTCCGACTTGAAAACCCTCATGTGATTGAACAACATCAGATGATGGTGGGTGTGGTCACCAAGTCACCTGATGGAGCCACTTTAAATTCCTCCTATGAAACAAGGTACAGACAAGACAGAGATGAGTGGAGAGCCCATTGAAAATGGAGAATTAATGTCAGTATTGATGCAACAGTGAGCCTTTTATAGTTGATGATACAGACAAGAATGGGATTGTTTTACAATTTATAACATAACCAAAACTGCTCTAAGTTGAATACAAAAGATACCTTTAGTATTTCTGGATGATTAAAATCTTAATTTCTAATGTGGGGTCGCTTGCACAAATTCACCGCATAACGTTCAGTAACAAAAGTCTTTTTTTGGAGTGGTTTGAGCGAGTTGTTTTACCTAGTGGTTACTTGTGAAAAACGTCACGATTTCATAAACACCAAGCTGTAGATAACACTACCTGTGGTTCTTATATTCTCAGGTTCACTGTGGAGTACATGACAGGACTAGGGAACACCATTGGTAAGTAGAGCACACACAGCAGCAGCCAAACCTCACTGCTCATCCCAAACCACCCAAACGAGTGCAAACAATTGTGGTTGAAATGAAGGTCAAAGAAACAGCAAAATTGGCTGCTAATTATTGAAGTAAGTGTAAGTGTAGCCAACTTTGTAAGAGTAACCAACTTTGTTTTGTATTCACTACTGGTACTTAGTTTTGCTAATCATTTTAGATTTCATAATCGGTCATCGGAAATAATCGGATTGACCCAACCGATTGATCATTGATTACAATTGGAAAAAAATGTAGTGACCAGAAAATCCATTTAAAGTACCTTTTTTGGCGTTTTCCTTTTGACATATCCTGGAAATCGCCTTGGTCATGTCCAAATTTCCTTTAGCAATATTTCGAATTAAGCATGGTCGTACTGTCCTGTGTTTTTGAACACGACGAAAAATACGAAAGCCGTAGAAGAAAAGGGGCATTCAATGGAATATAGCTGCTGTTATGAGAGACCATTACAAATGTAAGACACCGAAGTGGTCTGGATAGCAACAGACATGTTATGATTTTGAGAAAAAAAACAACATTTTTGATTTTGAAAGACATGTTTTGACAGTACTTTGTGTAAATTTGAACTGAAGATGACAGAAGAACTGTTGAAACAATTGTCGTTTAAAATGTTGTGTCTTTTCTCAAAATCACAACACATGTGCTAATATTTTTATTTCCAACCAATACATCTTTCATTTTTCCATGATGATTGATTGTGCATCATCCATAATAGATCAGTGATCGATTATAATTGATGATCAGCTTTTGAAGGTAAAACTTCATATATTAAAACATTGACTGGTCTAGTTTTAATTCAGAAATTTATTCCCCTTTCACAGTTAACTTTGCCAGGACCGTGCCAAATGGACTGCTGGTGTTTTTTCCTTCATATCCTGTCATGAACAAGTGTTTAGAACACTGGCAGGTACTTAACAATAAACTATTGCTGAGGTAACGTTGTCCGTTTCGAGTTTTCGCTTTAGTAGGATGGTATGTGATCAATCATGTTTATTTCACAGAATTGTGGAACATGGTCAAGACTGGAACAACACAAACCGCTTTTTGCTGAACCAAAAGGAAAAGGGGACTTTGTTGAGGTTTGTGCCATGGTGTTTTCCTTGCAGGCAGTCAGTTGGTATAAATGCAGGTTTAAATCGTCACTTTGGAGTAATTGATACATTTTCATTTTCTATTTGTTCTCCTTTTTTCCTTGCAATTGCGCAAAAATATCACTCAACCAGCAACACACACAGCTCTCTCAGTTCAACCTTCATCTGCAAATGTTTGCCAGAAAATGTACCCAGAATTCATGTGTTTGCAAAAGTAACATTTCCTGTATCAACAACTAGATTTTATGATACTTACTTGAGAGACCCTGCCAATTCTTGTGCAAAATTTAATCTTAGTGTTGCATGCGTGTGAGGAGTGTGTCAGTTGCTTATGCCATTGATATTGGCGATGAGAGTGGAATGAGATGGTCAACGACTTGAATTTTTTTTTTTTTCCTTTTTGCAGACCATGGAGCGATTTTATGAAAAGATCAACGATCCCAATTACAATGCTGCGACCTTTTTCGCTGTTTGTAGAGGAAAGGTACAATGAGTTTTACGTTGTTTACCAAGTTTTGCGTGGGAGACACTTCCTGTGAGCAGTTCGTTGAGGCCACGCAGGACACTTAATTAATCTCGTTACGTATGTATTTATTTTAAGAGTATGCACGAACCGTGCGACTGATTCCGACGATGCATGGAATATTCCTGAGAAGAGTTTTTACGTTCTAAATTTATTCAATACATTGCATGTTGGGAATATTGGTAATTGCATGTGTGATTGAAATAGTATGAAGTATGAACGTCTTGCACATTTTTGAACACATTAGCGGACTCGTTCTATCTTCGGAGAAGGGAAAATACTGCAATTCCGAGTTTTCATCACGGATATAGAACTTCAGAAACTGATACACCAGGGAGATAAACTTAGTATGCTATACTGTGATGTGACAGAAGCGAACTCGCAGAAGCAAACTTCACAAAGAAGATCAGACGCTTCAAAGTCTAAGTTTCACAGCATTCAACGAGTCTTGTGCTTTTGTCACATGACAGAAGAGGTTACCCTTAATCACTAAGTAATAAAACCATTAACTTATGTGCGCTTCTCAATCAGAAAACTCGGACGCAAACATTGATTTTTCCCAGTTCTAACTTTAGCGGCCTAAAATTACATGACATTACATAGCGGACTCGTTCTATCTTCGGAGAAGGGAAAATACTGCAATTCCGAGTTTTCATCACGAACGAGTTTTTGGATGATGTTTTTGGAAAATATCACCGTAAACCGGGATCCGCCTATAATACGACAGTCATGATGTAATTCCATCGTCCACTTTAAGATCCCTGTCAAATTTGAGCGGAATCGACCCTCCAAACTCAGAGATTTGAAGCTTGAAAATGAAACACCTACCCCAAAATTTTGGCTCATAAATTTATTCACAGGCAAGTGTCCTGCGCGGCCTTAAGCCCAGAACATTTTTCCCATACGTGGGACTACGTAAAGATCTGCATTTGTAATTTTGGCACCTCTGCATAACAAGTGGCACTGATTTATTCCTGGGTGTTGATGTCAAATTGGGTCCGTAATTCGTGCACATATTCATTTGCACTTGCGTCTTTGTTTTCATTCGTTTTTCCCTCAACACAGTTACTTTTCTCGGCGTTTTTAGAAATTATTTTTGTTTAGGGGTACGGAGCCCCGCACGTGCCGTCCAAATTTTACATTCTGTAGTTAACGTTGGATCGATTTCCTTTCCACGGAAGACCTTATCATGTAAACCCAAAATCTTTGTCGCGCTAGAAACGGTGAAAGTGGTGTTTATTTAATAATGTGTGGATGGAGGGTTTACGTCTAATCGCGACATGTTTCGTTACTGTGTAATAGTTGTTCCACACATAATTTTCAGGTTAGCGAGGGACTGGATTTTGCAGATATAAACGGGCGTGGAGTGGTGATTACCGGCCTCCCTTTCCCGCCTAAAATGGACCCTAAGGTAAAGTTCCAAGTGAGCTGTAAACATTTGTCTTTTCTCAGTCAATCCAACGAAAACTTGGTCAAAACAGTCGTCAGTCTTAATATTTCTTTGAAATAAGAACGAGTACCTGATCTTCTGCCAGTGAGAAAACTTTGTTCCGACGTGCATAATCTTAAATTAGTTCGGGGGGGGGGGGGGGGTGGTGAGGGGGGGGGGGAGTGTCACATTAGTTAGCTGGTGTTGTACCCTGAAAACTGCAATCTGATCTTATGTTAAGGTTCGGTTAAAGATGGCTTTCTTGGACGAAAACCTCAGGAGAGTGGACAACTCGAGCAAGGTTTGTGCTTGGCGTTTTTCTTATTAGTGGACAAGTTATGTATAAAAATAACTGAAAACCAAGAGGATGATCAAATAGAAAATAGTGAACCAAGCGTAGACTTTGACCTTCAATGACTCATCTCATTACGCAAATCCAGAGTTTTGTTTGGCTTAGCGGTCATGGGATATCATTGCGTTTGTTGGTTGTGAGATAATAAGGGATAATAGATACCTCATTGGCTATCTGTCCTCTCTTATTTGACGTGCGCCACTTGCCTCATTGACTATCCTTTTCGGAATAATTGTTAATGAGCCAGTTAGATTCACATATTTGTAGCAGACCACAGTCAGTGATAAGCGATTTCTTATATCAAACAGGGTTTAAGCGGCAGGCAGTGGTACCGCCAACAAGCTTCCAGAGCTGTCAATCAAGCTGTGGGCCGAGTCATACGTCACAAGCAGGATTTTGGCGCCATTTTACTGTGTGATGCTCGTTTCACATACCCGGATGCTATTCAACAGTTGCCCGTATGGATGAGACCTTATGTTAAAGTTTACAAAGAATTTGGCTCAGTGCAGAGGGATCTCATATACTTTTTTCGCACAGCTGATAAAATGGTAAGTTATATCATAAGAATTCTTTGTCTTGGGCCATTTCAGCTTCCGTAAAAACAAAATGCAATCTGCGGTGATAAACAATTGCAAAAAATGCATTTCTCTTAAAAACTTGACGTTTCGTATGCTACAACATACATCTTCAGAATTGATCGTTAAACGTTGGCAGTGAGAAACTTGATCTTTATTGGCTTTGTTACTTTCTCACTACTCAGTGAGACGTTTGTTATTCTATATTTACTAGTTTCCAGTCTTTTGCTATGTACATTTAAATTTAAATTCATTTGTTAAAACGATCACTTCTAAAGATGTATGTTGTAGCATACAAAACGTCAAGCTTTTAAGAGAAATGCATTTTATGCAAATGTTTATCACCGCAGATTGCGTTTTCTCTTTATTGAAAATGGTAAGTTTTTAACTTTGAACGGAAGTAAAACTTAAAGAAGTTCAGTTTTGATAGGATGTAATGTGCATTCTGTCACTAGTTGTGTTTTGTCGTGTTGTTTTAATCTGACCTTGTTTTCCTTTGTTTTGACTTCCTTTAATTCCTTGTTTTGTTTGCTTCGTAACTTTATGGGACTTCTTTGTTTCTGCTAGTTTTTCTCCAATAACCGCCATTTTAGGAGAAAATAACTGCTTTGTCCCTTCCTGTTTATTCCACCCATCTCTTCTGTTTCCTTTTGTTTCATGCATTTTAGGCAGACAAGTCTTCGATGAAGATCAAGACCTTAAAAAACCGTGCCACTAAGGCAGAGTATACGTCGACATCTACAACTTCCACGACTCTAAGTGAAAAATCATATACTACAGCAGAAGAACGGACGCATCAGAAAAGTAGAAGAATAGAAAACGCAACAGGAGCAATAAAAAACCAGCCGAGGGAAGGTATGAAATTACGGGCTCGACGTTTTGGTTGTAATTCGTCACATTTTCCCTTTGACAATAAATCATGAACCCTGACGCAAGCTAAGTGTAAAGCCCCAGCAACAAGTTCAAACATTGTTAGAAGAACACGTCCCAACATTGTTGTAAGAACGCTTCTAACAATGTTGGATACGCATATAACATTGTTGGAAACACGTCGCTTCGGGGGTCTGACTTCAACAATTTCCACCCCGCCATTAGGCTTTCGGATTGGAGAATGGGCCCTTAACTCTGATTAGTCTTTGCAATGCAACATTGTTGAAAGGGCGGCTACACGCTTTAACATTTGTTGTATGTTGGAGAAAATGTTTGATTGAAATCAAAACATTCTTCCAACAAAAAATGTTGAAGAAACGTTATCAAACATGCATGCTACACGTTCTAACATTGTTCATCCAACAAATGTTTTATAACAATGTTTGAACGTGTAGCCGAGGATTAATCGCGTTTGTGGTACTAACATCTTTGATAGAGAGCACTATACCGCCGGTCTTCACTTCTGGCACACGTATTATTATTGAACGTGTTCTTACCAGTGATAATGGTTTTTTTTTTTTACCGGAATCAACTTAAAAACGGGAAAAACTTAATTAAAACCTATTCTTGGAAGATTCCAAACTAGCAGTAATTCTGATTCTCATCCCTGTTTTAGCCCCAGTCTCCTCTCTTCACCTCAAGTATGAATACAAATCAACTGGTATAAAGGAAACAGGGAACCCAGCCAAGCAAGTCAGCTTGATTGAGTCCTTATCTAATTCAGAGGTAAAACACCTTGGCTTACTCTGTATTCCAAACTAAATACACTTCCATTCAAGGTTTCCTTGTGTTTTAATTGCAGACTGTTCAGGAAGTTAATTTACATAAAGCAAGTCCAAAGCAGAAGGTAAGGGATCCAGAAAGCTTTCAAAACGTTTACATCAGCACTGCCAGACATGCATTTCTTCGTTAACTGTAATAAGGTTATATAATATAATGCAATGATCTGTCTGTGCTGAAAGCTCAAGTTTAATATTGGAAACTTGTTATACGCTATATTTTCGTTTAGTATACTACTATTATTAAATTGACAGGAAGATCCGATCACCGATAAAAGTGTTTTGTCAACTGACCCATCTGAGAGGGAAAGTAGCTTGAATGCAATCAGGGGAAGAAAGCAGTGCTTGTTACAAGAGGAATGAAGTGTGGTTTTTGTTTTTTTTTTCAAGATGCCAGTGAAACCAATGATCACAGGTAGCCCACACAAATTATATCACCGCCACAAAATGTGGGTGTCATGTGACTTTCAGCTCAATTCAAGGGACTTTTGGGAGAGATATAGTGTCACAAAAATGCCATCAAGATCATCTAATTACTAATAACTGTTTACAATTGACAGGAGAGAACGCTGTCAGAAGCTATTATGAACAGAAAAGAATCCACAATTCCATCCAAGCCTAAAAAGGTCTTAAAGGTAACACGAAATAACCATCAACACCTTGCGATGAATCACTGCATGATTGGATGTGCAAAAATGCAAACCGAGAAACTCCATTTGTTATGTATCACATACAGGGTGTGAAATTTTCATATTACACTTGGATGACAAGCAAATTAATCGCAATTGAGAAGAGTGGAATATTTTTTGCTGAGGCCATAAAACAGCCAGCAGTTCTTTTCCTCAATTTTGATTTCAGGTAGTATTGCTTAGCGACCCAGCGGCAGCTGATGACATTACTGCAAACTAAGTAACGTGATTACATTCGGCGGCAGTGGCTGAGTTCAGGGTTGTGTACCTAATACGATCCGTTGCAGACCACTAAAGCCGGAGCCCATTTAGATGGCGATGCGGTGTTATATAGCGAATCATTTCGGTGATGTGCCCAAGTTAGCAGTCAGATAAAACGATTTCAAGTTAAACTAAAGGACCGGGCGAACTTTACCAAGTGCCATGGACCGACGGTCGTTCTAAATCGACCGTATCTTGCTTTGATCTTCTGACATGCCAGTGATAATTTCTGATGTACAACTTATTCTAGTATATTTCGTTTCTTTTAGATTGTGAAAGCCAAAGAGGAGATGCCAAGACAGGTCGGGTGACTTGTATTAACTTGTTTAGTGTTATCATTATCAAACTGTGTGATGAGCAACTCTATTGCTAACGATATTAGGGTTGAGATATGCTTGTTCGTCCTCTGTATATGACTGCCACTTATTAACACTGTCATTATCATTTCAGACTGGATTGCAACAAATATTTCCTCCTTCTAAAATGCAGAAGTTGAACGAGGCCAAGGTGTACATAGTGAAGGTGGGTGTCGTGAATTCGCTTGGTGCAGTTTAAGCTCCACAACATACGACCCGGACCATCAGACTGCAGAGGATATTTTGAACCTTTAAAAGAAAATTATAACATTCTATTTACTAAAGGCATTTTAATCAACTTGGCTACATTTTTAGGACCTTCGTGACTGTTCTCAGATCTCACTTAATTCAGTGTCGAGCTGTTTCAGTTCAAGGATTTCCAAATTAACCCTAAACCACTGGTATTTTCTTGCAGGTGAAGCAAGCTCTTAGCGATGAACACTACAGAACATTCTCACAGATTCTCAATGACTACAAACAGGTAAATCACAAAACAGTCGTGTCGTCTCGCGCTGGTGGATGGTTTTGTTTTTTATAGTTTGGCAAACGCATGGTTTGTTGCTGATAAGTTATGTTCATTGTAGCCATGGCCGGAGTATTGACAACCCACGATTTAACCTGTTCCAAGCGAAGAGCGCTTCAAATATCTGAGAGCCTGGAACAGGCTACCCACGATTTATTGGTGTTGTTTTGTCTTGACTTCCTTTGTTGCTATTTCAGACACGCAACTTGGACTCGCTTATAGATGGACTTAAACCGCTTTTCACAAGGAATGAAGCACAGTATCCGTTATTACTCGGTATGTTGGTCTTCACACTTTTTTCCAGTTGATATTGTTATATTGCTGCATTTTGTTGTGTCTTTGAAAAAGCCTCTCTTCTTGCTTCCATCAGGTTTTTCGAGTTATATCCGGGACCCTGGGACAAAATGCGGTTCTTTGAAGCATACACCGATATCACAGCCTCAGGTTAGAATACCTCACCGATGATCGTTATGTATATACACCCTGTTCAAACGCAAACAAGTACACTACCCGCTGGAATTCTAGGAAGACAATACGATGTATGAGCTTTCCACCTTCTCATATAATTATATTGGACCAATATCGGTTATGGTTTTACATTTTACTGTAATCTCGTGCACAGTTTGCAAGTGGAATCATTTGTCTATTTGTCTTCTTTTCAGAGGTCCCAGCACACTACACCGCTGGTCTTGATATTAGAAAAAGAGAAGAGTCCCTGCAACAATATGGTACGTGAGCCCTTTGTGTGCCAGTACCCCCCCCCCCCCCCACCCTCCCACTCAACCACTTAGCCTTAGCGTTGCCTTTGATGGTCTCAGACATTCTATGTTGTCTCGTTCGTATGCTTGTGTTCTTCACAGTAAGCTTTGATTTGCTTACAGATAAATGCAGGGTCGGCAAGAAGCGAAAAGCTGAGGAAAATGAACAAGGCGTGAAGATAACCAAAACTGAGGGGAAAGACAAGGTGAGATTGTAAGAAGACCGTCAGGATTTCCCATAATCTTATCCGATAAATGGCTTACCCAGTGAATATCTTTCCATTGCACATTTGTTTGTGCAGTAGAGTGGTTTTATCTATTGGTTAAGGATTTAGGTAGGTAACTGTTGTCTTGTGGGTAAAAGTTGTCTTGTCTTGTAACTCAAAAGAATCAAGCCAAGTCATATTGGCGGGATTTGAAGTTTTAAGTGGCTGGAGAGTGTTCGAAAATTACACTTTCAAAATTTGAATCCACTTGGCTGGACTTGTAACGATGGGCTGTATCATAAGTGGTCATGCTTTGTGCGGATCTCGGAACCATCTTGTCATGCGCGATAGAAAATTGCTTGACGGCTTACACATGAAGGCCCGTTTAAACGGCTTCAACATTTGCTTCAACATGCGTTCAACACATTGTTGAACGAAATGTCGGGTGCGTTTGAACAGGTCATCCAACATTGTTGAAAGCGTAAAAAATGTTGAAAGCGTGTTGAATCAAATTTAAATCGGTTTAAACTTTCATTCAACATCGATTCAACTTTTCCTTTGTTCTCGAAAATGTTGAAAGAAAATTGGAGAGCACACGCATGCTCACTTTATGCTCACCAGGCCGCCAAATCTGGACGGGAGAGTCTGATTTCTAGTTCTTAGTTCTTCCCAATCGAATTTCTCAAAGTGTTGATTCCTTTGTTGGCGCAATGTTGGAACCGTTTGAACGGCCTCCGCACACTTTGTTTTTGCTTCCAACATTCGCTCAAATTTTGTTGAATGAATGTTGGTCAAATGTTGAGACCGTTTAAACGGGCCTTTACTGTTAAAATTTTCACCTCGTTGCCTTCATATTGACCAGTGCATTTTTTAAAGACAGTTGAAACGTGACATTTCTGGGAGGTTTTATTCATCATAATCTCTCCATAAATCCGCTGAAGGGTTTGTATTTATTAAAGGATGTTAGGGGGATTATTTTAATCGAAAAACCATTATTCAGTTGAGTTGAACAAGCGTTCATTAAGAAACGATGGTTCTTTGTAGTGACGTTTATAAACGGAAACGATCGGGGCCTAATGGCGAGCACTTTGGATTTGATCGAGAGATTGGCGTGGTTTCTAAAGTAGGCCGTAGTAGAGAGGCATTAGGGAGCTTAAGCAACGAGGACGGCAACGACAACGAGAACGCTACAAAACAATAGGCCTAATGAGCAAGAACAATGGCTCTGCACGTGCGTTTTGGACGTTTTGCATTTTGGTACATTTCTTTGCCGTCCTCAGCAAAACAAGAACGTGAAATGACCAAATTTTAGGTTTCACAGTCTTGAGACGTCGTTCATAGTAATTTAGTTCCTGGACTGTTCGCCATCATTTTCCAAGTTAAAGTGCTACTACGATCAGAAAATCGCTTGTCTTTTTTCTTCAAATTTCGAAAGTGTGTTTGCTTAACACTCGACTCGCGAAATTTCGAGCTTTAATTTCAAGCAGAAGACTGTTTACTTTGAGTACAACTTTTTCATTTAACGGTCCGCCATTACTCACGTTCATAACTGACTGATTAGGCCTCGGAGAGCTGGATCCAGGATAAAATGACGTCATTTACTTACTGGTTTAAAATTGCAGTGTGTGAATGCAGCTTATTAAGTATGCAAAACACGAGTTTGAGAGTCTGAAAACTCAAAATTCCCGTGCTGCATACTAAAGCAGCCGGGTTTACACACACTGCATTCTTACGCGTGTGAGCTTTTTACGTCATTATGTCCTCGATCCAGTTCTCTCAAGATTTTGAAGTTAGTAATGGCGGACACTAAATGGAAATATTTCAGACTTGACTTCTGCAAATTAAAGTTTGAAATTTCGCGAGTCGGTTGTTAAGCAAACACACTTTAGAAATTTGAAGAAAAAAGACGAGTAATTTTTTGATCGCAGTAGCACTTTAAACAAATTTAAATAATCCCGAAAGAATTAGAGAAACGAGATGTTTTATTTTGAAATGACGTTTTCGTTGCCGTCGCCGTCGTCGTTGCTTAAGATTCCTTTTTATATAGGATGGCATAGTCTCGGCATTGGGCTTGGGTCGAATGCAGAAGATCAGGGTTTGACATGATTTTTTTTGTCATGGTTGTGTTTGAAAGGTTAGCAAGCCTGGGTGCACCACAGCTGGTCTGATGGATGTTAGCTCAGGAGCTTTAAACGTGAAAAAACTTCTAAACGGCGGAGAGTTATAGCACTACACAATGAGGCTTCCAACAGACATCTTTGTTGGCTCTCCCGGCAATAAGACAACACAAAATATGGAGCTTTTTGGAAACGTTACCAAACATGAATTCTTTGTTTCCCCTCCCCCGACTGAAAGGGGCGTGACCTTAAATAAATAGGCATCACTGATTCAATCGAGTGATGAATGAAGACAGTCAATATGTACAGATGTATAATTTAGCGACGCTGATTAATAAATTACTGTTCTCGTTTCTCAAATATAATCATGGTATTTATTGCGATGAGTCCGTACAAGTGCGCTGCGACGTATTTAGTTCGTGTTTGAATGTTTTGAATAATAAATCATATTTTTGCAGTACGAGTGGCGCAATAGAGCCCTGTAGGATTAATATTCCAAAGGTTATGGCTGAACAAGGGTTTATATTGTCGACGAACCAAACCTAGCTGGAACACAGTCGGATATTTTCGGTCGTGGTACAAGAGATCTTGGATGAATAATCTCTCTTATAGATAGTGAAGTGGGGCTTACTAATAGACGTCTTTATGACTTGGGCTGCAGATGTGTGAGGTTTAGATAAAGTGATCATGATTTTAAGCCAAAATAGAGTGCAGTTTATCGATAATTCGAACACCTTGACGTCCAGGGTTCTTAATACAATGAGGTGGGTGTTCTAAAAGGAATGTGTTCTTTAAGAGGTCTTTTGTTCCGGAAGATGGGTCTTGTGAATGAATAGATATTTTAAAGGGTCTTAATACAGATAGGTGGGTCTCCTAAAGGAGCCTTTCCTGTGTGGGTTCTTAATGAAAGGAGGTTGCTAAGTATGAAATAATAAGAAACGATTGCCAATCAGGTTATCTAGCCAAGAGTGCACTTCAGCTTCACTGATGAATGTTATCTCACAAGCTAAAAATATGTATTTATCTTCACGGTGGAAGTTGATGGTGGACACCTTCGGCTCCCATGTTAAAGTGTTTGAAGCAGTCAAGTAATGTTGGTGCGAAAAACTATACGACGTGTACATCATACAGAGAGAATTGGATGTCCAGTATTCATCATTCGAATTGTGTTAAGGACCGTTAAGCCTTTTGTTAATGCAGCGCTCATGCATTTTGATTACCAGTGTCTTCCCGTCTCCCCACCCCACCCCCCAGCCCTGTACTACACGTGCTCCAAATCTCATTCTCTCGCAGTTGCACGTTTGTGAGCTTGTTTTTAAAGTCCTGTATCATACTATGATCATTGGTACTTGACTGTATTACAATTATCCTATTAGCAAGTCTTATTAACTGATTGGATTATTGCCAGCTGCTCGTATACTACACTGTTCTTACTGCCCATCAGGTAGCTAAAAATATGAAAGGCATTGACACTCGGCATTTAACATCTAATCTGCATTTTGGTTGTAGTTAATGTTAGTAATTGGGGCTATTCACCTTTATTGAATGATGGTGTCTCTTAACAATAGAAACTGAAAAATGTCTGAACCTCAAATAAGTACATGATTAAAAATACTGATAAATAGACGATATCTCTTTAGTGGCAATTTCCGTCTCCTTCTTCTTCTTCTTCTTCTTTTTTTTTTTTCGTTAATTGCTTGCAAGCCTGTGAACAGGCTTCCCGGGGCGCAACCTGCCTGCAGTCAGTTACTATAAGTTCTGAACAGTAACTCGAAAGGTGTCTCCAAGTTATTAAAAGCTTTTGCGAGTTTCAGCTTCCAAACCCAAATGGGGCTTCAAGCGTGCTTCGTAAGACAAGCGTGTTAACCTTCGCGGTTAAACATTTCTGCTCGCGTGATGTAATAGGAAATAATTGTAACAGTCTGGGCAGCTAAACATGATTACATTCTTCCCCGGATTAAAAGGGAAAAGAACCGAACCGTCGATGAACCGTGGATGATCTACTAGTAATACCTACATGCATGGGTCACACTGAAACACGTCTGTGGACTCACAATCACGTTTTCTGTTGCAAATGTTGACTCAGTTTCCATGGCGATTTCTTCAATGTGAGGGTGATGTTTGTGCAAACGGATGTATTTAGTTGGATCTATGGCCGCTTTGTCATCAATTAAGTGAATGAAAGTAATTTGTGATTGGATCAGGAAAGATCATTGATCTCAGCATACTTCCCGCTCACGTCTCGGTTCTAACGATCAATCAAAGGCGACGCTAGCCAAGCCCGAAATTTCAGGTCCAGTTTTAGAATAATTCTACTTTTAGAAGGGCGTAGCAAAATAATGCCCAGAGACTGAAATCGTTGCAAAGTAATTAAAAAAAATGAGGGTATATTTCGAATTTTCCCCGGATTAGTCTCCCAAATCGTATCGTGACCCGCTTTCGTAGTCATGAAAGTATTATAGGCATTGTTTACAAGAACACTGCTTGGGAACCTTTGTCCGGGGCCACGGCCATTGGTTGGAAAATAAGGTTTGTGTGGTATGCAAACCCACAAGTATTTCTCTAAGATAACTTCCCGCAGTTATAATAATAATAATAATAATAATAATAATAATAATAATAATGATAATGATTGACAATAATAATTTTATTTAACAATTCATCCAATATATTACAAAATAATAAATAATTGCAAAATTATTAAGCTACAAACTATGTGGAAAACTGTATGAATCAATTTTTATTTTTATTATTTATTATTTTATTGATGATAATAATAATAATAATAATAATAATCTTTATTTATATAGCGTTATTTCTACTAACAAACCAATAACGCTTTACAATGACAATACGTATAAAATATATGATAATACATGAAAGTAATAGATCATAGTAATATCTAAAATATACAAAAGACTATAATATGAATAACTAATCAAGATAAATATTTACAAGAAAAATAATTCAACAATAATAAAACAGTTAATATGCTTCTTGAAAAGAACGTTTAAAAAGAAATGTTTCGATCTGCTTCTTAAAGGTGCTTAAAGATTCAGTTTCTCTAATATTGTCAGGAGGGCTGTTCCATAACATAGGACCATTCACAGAAAAAGCTCTTCTTCCATATGTCTTACCTGGTCGGTTCATATTTAGTGATCATGTCAGATATATAGAGTGGCGCAGTGCCGTGGTATGCCTTAAAAACTAGTACTAGGATCTTAAATTCAATTCTGACAGCAACAGGCAACCAGTGGAGTTATATTTAGTAATAATGTAGCGTGAGTTCACTCTAGTTATTTTGGCCGGTAGCACTAGTTTTGAAAGTTTTGAATCTGTTAGGCTGGTTTTGTAGCAAAAGATATTTAAACTGAACAGGATGACAAGAGCACCAGAAGCCACATTTCAATATGTTTTCACTTGTCCACGACAACAGGTTGTGAACTGTGGCCATGATTTCGCAAGGAATTTTACTTTTACAACATTTGCAATAAGAACGAAGTTTACAACACGGCCCGATCTTTTCAAAACAAAAAATTCAAAGACGGAATGGCAAGGAAGAGCATTTTTGTTTATAATTGATATAATTGACACAAGTTGACCTGTTGTTTTCAGATTTTTGTGGCCCTGATCCGACCGCTTTATGGTTTTAGTAATTGGTTGAAGTCTTGACATTTTTTTAATAATCCTTGTTTCGTGGTTTCTACATCTTTTTTAGTTGGTTTATTCAGTGACTTTCAAAATGCTTATTTGATGTCATTTTACGTAATAACACTGTCTTGTTAGTGACATGTATGGTTAAGTGTGCAAAGCTTGGAATTAAGACGAATATATTATATATTCCTGTTTGTTGGACAAATATGTCTGTCAGTTGTAACATTGATAATCGTGCTGGAATCTATACTCAGTTCGAAAAGAATGGTTTGCCGTGTGTAAGCGTTTTCTAGGGCACGATGGTTGAATTTGCCGGAAATCCTGTTATAAAGGCAGTGCTTTCACCTCATCCTACCACCGTGCCACCAGTCTCTTGTTCAGATGTTTTTGCCCGTTTCTGGATAACAAGGTTTAGAACTAAATCGGTGGCTATGGGAGGGAGAATTGTATTTGCATTTTTTTACTTACGTTCAGGAATGAAAGGAAATTGCAAGGAGTAGAGGTGAATTGAAAATGCACATAAAAAACATGAATAATATCAAGTGGAAGAACTCGACCTGCTTTTGATAAACGCAAAGCATTTCTCTATCGACCGAGAAAACGATACAACGTTTGTTTCTGGGACGAAATATATCGTAATCAATGAATTGAATGTAATTTACTTATCGGATGTCTATGCGTGGGCACACTGAGAAGGGTCACCAATCAGTCAATCTAAACTGATGGAAGAAATAAACAGATCAGTTTGCTTGTTACACAACTATACTTTGTTCGTCGGCACTTATTGACTGGCTAAGGAGTTAAGTAGCATAATAAATCCCGTTACTTCTTTTTTTAATTTTATAATGAACCGCAAAGCTTATTACTCAGTATCGTCTGTAATGTTTTCTGTTGAAATTTTGTTTCCCTTCATTGCTACTGGCTCGAAGGTTCAATCCTGAATTTGGTTGAGACAGTTACTCAATAACACTTCTTTAACTGTTCCTCTTATTTGTGGTGGATATTTACAGAACTGTGGTGAGGCACAGACCATAAATTAAGGCCAAGTGAACTCCGATTACTGGGAGCCAATGATAGGACTGTTGCCAAGAAACACCATGAATGGGCACCTTTTTCTGATTATGGCGACGCAGTGGATTAGTATTTTGCAGCAACTAGGGAGCAAAGGAGAAGATGTTCACTGTTAACTAAAATTTTCATTTTAACTTCTTAAATGCATTGATAAAGCGATTGATAAAATTCGAGATTCCTGCCATTTTGAATCTTTATCTTGGAAATGTCGCCACCTTGCGTTACCATCTCTCTCGCCACATTATGGAGTAAGAACTTCTAATTCACGCATAATGGAGTTTTTTCCTAATGTAAGAAGATTGTCTCCTGTTGTAACCTATTATCAACAACAACTAAAACTGAACCAATATGATAAAATCGCGTTTATTTTCTCAATAAATACATAATATCGAACAATATTAAGTCTTCCTTTAACGCTATTATAATAGGCTGTTAATAGCGCTTTGTGCGTTTTACTACAAACTACCAATCTGTGTTGATTTGTCAGCTGTGTATGTAATTACAACTTTGAAATGAAGACGGTGACTGGTTGAACAAAACGGCATACAGTTCTGTGTACGGCATGCAGTTCTCTGTAAACATTGCTTAAACTCTTCCAATGTGATTTGAAATTGAATCCGCTGAGAATTCCGAGAGAGCAAAACGTTCATCTTTCAAATTGTGGGATTCCATCTCGTATGCGATCAATGGGAGCACCATGCTGAATCAGCAAAGCAGCTGCGTCAAAGTTTCCCGCCATTACTGCTATCTCAAGCGGTGTGAGTCCATCAGGTGTCTCGCTTGTCAGTTGTAATCCAAGTTCTATGAGACTCTCAGCACAGTCTGTGAGCCCGCGGGCGACGGCTTCGTGTAAAGGAAAGAGTCCAAGCTTAGGCAGTGCCTCTAGTGAGAGCTTGCCATGTTGAATGTCATAAACAATTTCATCCATATCAATGTTGATGTCCTCCACTATCATTCCATATCTCCGGCTCTGCTCGTTACGACTGTTTAACTTATATTCTTTGCGTTTCCCTCCTGGTTCGCGAAAAGCGTTCCTTCTTTCAAGTTTCTCTTGTTTTGTAACAGAATTGTAACAGTTAGGGCTGTTGTCTTTTCTTCTGTTTCTTCTTCTCCTTTTCGCTAGTTCCTGGCAGTCTCGTTCCCCTTCTTGCCTCATAATAGTTTCCTTTGAACTGCTGTCGTGGTTCTCTCTCGCTACTGATGATGCGTCTGTGATGATGTGGCTCAACTGACTCATGTCTGGCAAATTATCCCCTTTTTCAATGCTCCGCATCAGTTGATTGATGCTCATTAATGTAAACAAAGGAGTCTTTTTTTGGAGCTAAGAGGTTTAAAGTATCACCATATTAATAACGTGATCTAATTTGAGCCTTGTTTATGGAGTTCAAAGAATAACAAGTCATCGACCGAAAAATAATTCCCCCGCACGCAATCGTGTTTACGTGAATAAAGAATGAAAGTTCAAAAGATTTGAGATTCTTAGCGAGAAATAACATTGTCTGCAGCGGATGTGGTTCAAGCCCACAGAGTGTAGAGTTTCTTCACTTGTCACGAACATTTATTGTCATATTTGTTTTAATCATATCAAGAGGCTTGGTCACGAGGAGTTTTAGTGCAGAAAAAAATGCCTTTGTTTTTGACACCATTCAAACTGAAGCCTTCTTGTGACCAATTAAAAAGGTTTCTGAACATGGCCAGCTACAAGCCGTAACCAAAATCGAACATTATTATTGTGGCATAATTCAGTTTGGCACAAACTGTAATCATAATTGTTTATGAAAGCTATCTCTATTCAGTTGGTGACCTCTCTATAGTCCTTCTGTGTTTATCCACTGATTCCGTTTATAAGTGTACTTTAGACAGTCTGCAAACACACTTTACGTATCCCCTTGATAAGGCATCAAATTCCGACAAAAGGTGTTCGTTTTTCAACGTTCTTAAGAGACCTCGAAAACAATTCTTATCAAACCTTCATCGGTTATATTTTTCAAGTGAAGAATGTCAGTAACGCAAATTTTAAAACGTGATGTAAGTGACGTCCAAGGTTGAGAAGGCTAGAATCGGCTTAATAATTGTCACATTAGTTCAGGTCAGGTCTTTGTTCCTTTGCAACAGCCATGTGACACTGAAACGTCATAATGTTGACTGACGCTTACTGGCTTATTCCTTGTCCCACGCCATCAACGCCAACATTCCCGATTGCATATTACAGTGTCCACCCCCACCCCCTATATACCACGGAAGGAACAGCAGGCGGAGACAAGTTCCGTGTACTGTCATTGAGAGGATAAGGCATTTAGGTGCATACGTGCTCTTTGGCAAGCTTTAAACGCCCTCCACCTTAGACGCTTAGGTTTGTAAGAAGCGGAAAGTTTGAGCCTTAAGCCCAAATCACAACCACGTCGAAATAAACAGGAACAACTCGAGTGGGAATGTTTATCTTATTTGATCTGCAAAGCAGCTAGTGTGTTCTTCGCTAGCCAAACCACAAAATGTTTTAAAGATAAGAGGAACAGATCAAAGCAGTCTTCATTATATTTTGTTTTGTTCTTCTGTTGTTCACAGTAGTTCATGTTATTTGGCTCTCGGCCTTGAGGTTTCACTGTTTTTGAGGTAGCGAAAGGCTTAGTCCTTGAGGGGTGGGGTTAGGTGTGTTCTGGCAGTAGGACAAAAAGAAAATCCTTATCTGTACTGGCGTCTTGCATTCTCTTGATTTAGTTTTCATGAAAGGGCACAGGTACCGTTAGCATCTCTCACGGTGCGAATATAAGGTTTTGCACGCAAAGCTTGCCAAAATCTCAAACTTACATCCAAAATATTGACCTAAGGTATAGCCTTTTGTTTAACTACTTGTTTTTGTAGTTTGCTTGAGTGGAACTAATATTTTTATGTGCATCAGATGTAGGTTACTTTATATTTATCTTCTTTTCCTTTGTTCTCTTTTATCAATTTTTTTTCTTTATAAAAAAAATGACCTTATTTCCGAAGAGACAAAGTTATCCAAGGATAAGGAAGGAGCGGCTCTCAGAGACTGTGGAATCCACCGACAGGGAAAAACCTCGCACTTCCTCCACCCATGTAATGAGGAAAAACGGCCTGGTAAAAGTGACATCTACGACAAAGCAATGCAGTTTTCTACAATGAAGTTCCATGACTCGCATAGCTCGCTCTAGTCGAATAAAAAACAAACAAATTAAATCCCCATCTTTATTTATTTATTTATTTACTTATTTTATTTCGAGCAAGGCGGACAGTCAGCAATAAAGCTGAACTCTTAAACTGACATGCTGTGAAACGGAAACACGCTTGGTTACAAACTAAAGTTCATCACGACATTATTGTGTGCTGGTTCAGAGTGTACCATAACATATACAGGCTAAACAAACAGGCATATGCGATTCTCACCTTACATGCCGCTATTTTCAGTCAGTTTTATGAAAATGGTTGTTCAATTATCCGGCAAGAATTTCCACTGAGAAAAAATTATCCGGCTATTGTCAACTGAACGTTTTGGATAAATCTATGAATATACTTCCTTAATAAGAACCCACTAAAGCTCTAGAAATAAAGAAAGTAAATAACCAATGTTTAAATAACGGAGAATATACACAAAAGTAGTCCTTAGGCTCTTAAAGTTCGCTTTCGTTAATCGCCTGTCAACAGCCTTGATGATTCATGGACCAAAGACTTTGGTGGTCTTGATTCAAACACAATAAATGAAAACCCAAGAATACAACACAGTGAAAGCTAACACGTTTTGAGTCAAACCGGTTATTTTTACAAGAAATTTCATGCCAGTACTGTTTTTGTAGTCCTAAAGATTTTAATGGTCTACAGTTGTTTATTTGATGGCCTTGTACGGATCCCTGTAGCACTTCACCATTAATTGTCTCAAATTTATTGTAAGTTTATAGCTTTTGTCATGGTTGATTCGTTCCTTATTTGACAGCGTTACCAAAAATATCGTGACCTTTCATAACATTATCCTGTATTTGTATGATACCACCTGCTACACTCGCTTAACGATTTCCCTTTTGGTTTAAAAAGGGAATAAGGATTTAAATCGTCTGGATAATTGTTGCTGAGAGCAAAGTGTTATGATGGGGTTATGAGGCACTATAATTCTACTCACAGAGTGGTCCACAGCAGTCTCGGCATGTACCTGCCGATGTCAAGGAAATTTACAGCCTGATTATGCTTTGAATGCGAAACCTAGCGAAATCAAAGTTAAGCTGCGTGAGAACATTGTTACATAACACTGACAGGCACATAAACCTTTGATCCCTTTAAATCAAGCCGAGATTTCCGCCTCTGATTTAATCCATGAAGTAAGCTAGCAGATAAACATTTTCTTTTTCTGTATTTGCCTGAGGTCAGCTCTCCATTTGAGGGGAGCCCTACTTTATTCAAGTCATGCAGTTTGACGATAAACCAGAGAGAGAGAGAGAGTGATAAACAGATAAATCAACAATAGTTTTGATGAGGAGGGGGACTAGGGTATTTGTTTTGGCGTGTTTACAATCTTATCACCACTCCCCCAGGAACTTCTGATACCAGGCCTGAGAGGATCAATAGCGTGGGTGATAGAACAAGACAGCAACTGAGTATACAATCATAGGTAGGACATAATGTCAATAACTTTATTTATTCATAATAAAAGAAATCTTCAGGCCGGCATGGGTGAAATTATTACCCCGAATTAATTAACTAATGCTAATAACAATCCTAAACTCTGCTTTCCATGAATTCCGTGTGTTAAATCCAGATAATTGATTAGTTATTATAATATTGATAAATATAATACAGCTTCTGCTTTTTGAGAGTCTGTCACCGTCATCTGAGCCAACTAAATGCATACAGCTTTTTTTCACAGTAACTTCTCCCCGAGTCTTGAGGCCAGGTATCAAACTGGACTTTGTCCGACAATGTACAAACGCAAAGCACTAATGACGACCACTCGTCTTATGTCAAAGGACTTTTGGACCGCAGGGAAAATACACTGAGATATGGGTTCAGATGTAACTCCTAAGTCATTGTCACGCAGCCTGGTCAGATTTATCGATCATCATCCAGCTGTCTGTAAGGGAACAATCATCTATTGCCTCAGATGCAAATCATGTCCTAGCTGGAGGTCATCTCCCTCGTTATCCTATTTATTATTTCACATCCTTATTATTATTTTTATATCTATAACAGAAACCAGCGAGAAATAATACTCCAGTTTGTTTGAGCCAACTGTACCCTGGGTACCAGAGGGTGGTTTCCTGTGGCTTGATCTCTGTCATTCGCTTTAGCGTTTAGCGGGTTAACCACCCCTCGCGAAAAACAAAATAATAATAAAACCTCTAGCTCCCGGAGTAAGTATCTAACAGTAAACTGGTGCACCGAAACAATTTTTAATTGCCGATAGCGAATTTGGAGAATTGCGACAATTTTCTTTGTGAAATTGATTAAGACTGGTTGTGGTTTGTTCTTCCTTTGAGAAACTCACTGGATATCTCCGGTCCGTTTCTCGGTTTTCTAGGACCATTCCGTGAACGTGATAGCTTGAGCCAAAAAATACTGACGATAGTCGTTTTCTCTCTTTCTCGTTCAAGCAACTTACTCTTTTGCAAACGGCAGTTCCCGGGGAGTTACTTCATATCTTGTTTGTGTGACTCCAATGCTTATGATTTTTTAACTTTTTGAGACATTTTAGGTCTGAAAATGGCTATAGTAATGCTGTATTTCGCGTTTGATCGTTCTATGTTAAAATGGAAGATATAAGTTGTTAATTGTTATTAGTATAGAGCGCTTTTCAATTGAGTGTCGTAAAACCAAAACCAAAGCAATTACTCTGACCAATCACAACAGAAGTAAGCAGTGCAATGAGCCAATCAGAGTACGAAGCAATTACACGTAACCGGCGTCAAGCGCGGGAAAATGCGCGCAAGTCACGATTGGTTTTGGTTTTGCTTCTCATTGGTTGAGAAAGTGGTGCGAGTTTTCCTGGCCAATCACAGAGCGAAGTGATGCAAAACCAAAGCAAAACCATAATTACTTTCGACACTCAATTGAAATCCGCTCTTTTCCACACAAGTGAATAGTGCTTTTCGCGCGCTCTGATTGGTTAAGGGGGCGTTATACCTGGATGTTGATGAAATGTGAAGCAATTCAGGGGATGAAGAAATTAAAAAGGGAAAATGGCCGTTTTTATGCTAGAAACGTTAAAGTCGTCTGAGACGTTAAAGTCGTCTTGAGACGACTTAAACGTCTACTATAAAAACGGTAATTATGACAGACGCATTAAACGTCTGACGACTCATTTAAGTGCGTCGTTTAGACGCACTTATCAGACGACTTTAACGTCTCAGACGTTAAATGCGTCTAGTATAAAAACGGGACGCCCTAACTGGGTCGCATTTAGCTCTGAACTCCTTTGTTAATCAGCACTTCGTTCCTTCCTTGCTCTCTTGGTCGCCACGGCGGACAAGCCAAGTGCTTCGGCCCTATCTATTTCCTCGTCCATCGCCTGCAAAACCGTTTCCTCGAATGATTTTTTGTCAAAAACATATGCATCTCCATTTCTTGTCTTTCTTGACGACGTCGAGAAGTGAGATTTCAGAATCTGCAATTCAGCCATGTTTATTTGTTCTTACATTCGCGTGTTTGAAGTTTATTTGGCGCCGAGTTTACTCGCGCCTATCGTCCAGTCCGAGAATAGAACCCAGTCTATTTTTAGAAAAATCTTGTTTCTTCTATTAGGTCGTCTACTTTTATGCGTCCCGTTTTTATACCAGACGGCTTTAACGTCTCAGACGTTAAATGCGTCTGGACGACTTTAACGTCTCTAGCATAAAAACGGCCAATAAGGCCTACACAAACACTCGGACAGTCCACTGCAACACGGGTGTATGTCAGATTAAGGACGAACTGTTTAGTGTTTGTCCATTAATTTTTAACCTCCAAATTTAATTTTTAATCACCTTACAATTCGCATTTTTCTCATATTCCCTTAAATTACACTCCCCGCCCCTTTTCTCCATCTTTATAAACACTCTAAAAATCACCCAAAAATTCTGAGATATTTATGGGGTTATGCACTACCAAACTATGATGGCTTTTTTGGATTGCATGAAATCTGAGAGGACAATAAGGAGAAAGGTCAAAAGGTGACAAAAACGCAGCATTCAGGGGTAACTCCCCCTTAACTTGGAGGTGATTAGCAAAGTACTACTCACCTCCGAGCAGCCGGCGCGCAAGATTTTAAAATCTCCGACCACTTGTCGGTATGATGTCACACATAAAGTAATGTTTCGGTCCGCTAATTATTCAGCTTGTGTGATATATACTAAAACAATTATAAATGTGGAGGTAGAGTCTACCTTGCCATAAAGTGCTCAATGCCGTGGTAGCAGAGTACTAAAACAATTATTCACCTCAGTGTCGGTGAAAGTGGTGTTTCAGGGTTCCAGGGTTCAGGGTTCCAGGTTTTCTGATACATCACCTCCGCACAGCCGAGTCGTCCCACCGCCCTTTTCTCAATCTCGTTCCCAGAGCCCACGTGTCTTTTGGCCAGCGCGTGTCTTGGCGCTGGCCAAAAGACACGTGGGCTCTGGGAACAAGATGCCCTTTTCTAACCTCAGGTTCAAAGCTACTCGTTCTCGTACCCAGATCCTACTTGTGATTGAAATGTAGGAACTTACCTCCCTCGCGCTTGGCCGTGGGTGGTCTGGGTACGAGACTAGTTCGAAGCCTCTAAGACCAGAGTGTAATTAGGTGTAGAGGGTATTTCTAGATTCACTGCTCAAGGCAAACACGGAAAAGTTAACGAGCGAAAGAAAAGTCCAAAGGGTAGACTAGAAAACACCACTAAAAACAATTGCCTTTGTTATGTTGAGTACCTATCATTTTTATTAGCAAAATACACCAGCCTCCTCAAGCGATGGTCCGTTAGCTCAGTCGGCAGAGCGCGGTGCTGATAAAACACATACAGCTACGCCGAGGTCGAGAGTTCGAGCCTCTCACGGACCAGCCTAACATTTTTTTTTTCTTTTTTTAAAAATCCTTCTCTTTTTCTTGGCCGTTTCTTCGACTGCAGAGACAGGCAGTTGATGGACAAGTCCTTAATATCTCTCCGGCTTTGAAGGAGTATTCCAGGAGCAAATTACGAATTATAGTTTTTGCCTCTCGCGGATAATGTAGAATTTCATAAGTGTAAATACTGCGATTATTTTCAAGATATTTAGCGGTCGGGAATCCTTATGCGATATAAGGCGAGATTGCTTCTGCTGAACTGATTGCAAACGGGACTTTGAGCGAAATGCTCAACGAGTTTGCCAGATATCAGGAAGGTCTCTGAAGAGTCGCTTGGCAGCGACGAAACAACAGTTGTCAGACTAGCCATTATAGCTTTCACAAGTTATTTTCAAGATGTATAAGGAACAGATTCAGGCTACAACGGCCGTCAACGAATTTTTAAGATTCTAATCAAAATTATGCAAATTGCCGCGAAATTAGAAGCCACATGAGAAAAGTTATAATTCGAATTTACGGACGTCGCACCTTTTTTAATGGCCTAATTTTCTGTTGGATGAATGATATCAATAAAACTATTTAAAGTAGTAGCAAATGTTGGAAATCCGCCTCTTTGTAGCAGCGTTACACCGGTTCTAAGTCGGGCAAAATTCCATACATTTACTGTAATATTAGCCGTGTTTGCCCCCCAGTCAAAATGGCGTCAGAAACCGTGGAAAAGTCTATTCTCTTTGTTCTCGCTCGCGCTTGTCCTCTCAGCATAGCATCGACTGCTTTGCAATTTGAAAGCAGGACAGAAGAGCAGGCACCAAACTTTTGGGGAATTGGCTGGCTGGAAACTTGGCAAGAGAATTCACTTTGTTTAGAAAAGTCCGAATGAAATCCTTAAACTAATGCACATGTCATCGGCTTCCCCGTGGGGTCGACCCCCGGGCTAACCAGGGGATTGTAAGATCAGTCATGCAAACTTGAGGAATTTCCCCGGGGGTCGGGGAATCTCTCAAAACAAAGTCCCCTGGGTTAGGTGTCTCTCAGCTGAAAATTCCCGTGACATCCTTTTCAAACTTGTGAAATCTCCCACCCCCTAATCTTTGATCGTAGAACAATGTCAACATTTTCCCCTACCCTCGGGCAAAGAATCCCGTCCATCTCTTTGTATTCCCCCACATATCTCCCTGGTAGGCCCAGGGGTCAACCCCACGGGGAAGCCGATGACATGTGCATAAGTACCTTCCCACAAGCAAATCCTCTGTTTCCCCTTCCATCACCCTAAAATCCCACTGTCACTGAACTGATTTTCATTTTGCTTTCTTTGAAAAAAAGCACATTAAGTATCTTAACATTTTGTAAATTAATACATGTACCACAAATTTTACCTTCTGTAATTTAATATTCAGCCACCCATACACCCTCCATTCACGTTACAGATGCAATTTTAATTTGTAAAGTTTGAAGAGAACAATCAGGGGGTGTTTAATTAGGCACCAGAGAAATGACAATCATTTAGTACAGTGGACACAAGAGTTTATTAAATATGGTTCAATTCCTCTCTTGTATTAAACTCTGCTTCAAGAATTATAATTCCTGCAAAGTGAAATGAAATAAAAAATTGTGATTATGGACAATTGTATTCGGATGTCTGTGCATTGGAGATCTCAAGTTGAGATCTGAAGTTGCTTCAGCTAAAAGTAAATGGAAAGATTTGCTAACTAGAAAAAAAGACAAGTACAAAACACCAAAACAGAGGGTAATATAATTTGTATAAGTGTGAAATATAATGTCTGTTACAGCTGAACACCCCGGATCAAACATTCAAGCTACAGGTGGTCTTGACTGTTGCATGTTTGCTTAGATCAATAACAATAACAATAACAACAACAACAACATATTTACCCAGGGTATAAATGGGTGCCTTCGGAAACTAAATGATGGTTCATCTGTTATAGCTAATTTTCTTTCAATTATTGAAAGAAAAATAGCTATAACAGATGAACCATCAGGAAAATGTGAAAACTATGTACAATTTCAATGGATAAAAACTAAGAATTATATAACTAAAAAGGGTGTGAAGCTCCATGAAACATGTGGTGCAATTAACTTAATGACTGGGGAGAATTAAAAATCAGTAAAACAAACATTCAAGAGCTCCAATGCCCTCCTGCAGGAGTAGTAATGGTAACATACTTGTTTACAATGCCATCATCAATACATAGCCTTGTCAGGGCATCATCAGCCTCACCCTACAGAAAGGAAACAAACACTCAAACTTAAATACTAACAGCTGCATTTGCATGACTGTGCTTCTTTACCATTCACAGCTGTCAGGTGAACTACTCTCCTAGCTTCTTTGTCACTTGCAATTTTAAGTACTGTATTTACCAGTGTGTATAAGTTGAACCAGTGTATAAGTCAACCCCCTGTTTTTGAGCCCCAAAATTAAGTTTTTCAATTTGAGGTAGAAATTTTTAGGAAGGCGAATGTTGCATTTGTTACAATTCTCTTTCAGGTACTTTTGGGTGAATGAAAAAGTCATAGAGCGTTTCAATGTGAAGTTTATTTTACCGCACATATGCAAATGTTTTAGCGAGTTTTACCAGCACATGTCTATGAGAGCATTTTGCCCAAAATATTTGAAATAGGCCTTTAAAATGCAATTTACTTATTTAAAATGAACCTTTGTAATGATTGAAACAGGACTCAACACTAACTTTTGACACCACTTTCCACTTTGGAAAGTAAATTCAAAATTTTACCTTCCACCTCAAAATTTTACTTTCAAAAATGGATTACAGCATCACAGTTGCTAACCACAATGTTTTTCTCATTGATAGTATTTTTCATTTGTCTGTGTAAAACCAAAGCAAAATAGACTCATTCTTTACTGCTACGTCAGTCTGCTGCTACGTATCCCCAATATGCCACATTTGCATTCATTTTTCTTATCATGACTCACTGCCACATTTGCATTCATTTTTCTTATGACTCACTGATAGCAATTTTCGTTTGTTTGTGTAAAACCAAAGCAAAATAGACTCATTCTTTACTGCTACGCCAGTCTGCTGCTATGTATTCCCAATATGCCACATTTGCTTTCTATGTGTATATTATTGTTGTCCCCAGACCTCCTTGGCAGTTTTTTTGATCCTTCAATAATTTATGGTGGAAAATGTGAGAATTCATCATGAAATTTCTCCTTATCAAGGACAAAATCAATGTCTGAGAGTTGTTTTCTCATTTCATTTGCACACATTTTGACTAGAGCCATTTATCTGCTTTCCATCATAGCCCAAATTTTACTTTCCAGATCGGGTAAGTATTCTGGTTCATTTTCAATTTTTTACTCTCCTAGACATTAATTCACTCTCCAATAGAAAGTGGGTAAGTGTTAGTGTTGAGCCCTGTTGAGAGCTAAAAGCAGCTTTAGGAGAAAGGCAAAATCCCCAAGAAAACGACACAACAAACATATTTTCACTTGCGGAACTTGGTAACCTAGCTACATAATCGGCCAACTACTGGTAACAAATAAGTACACATGCTAAGTGTGTTGCATGCAGACCGTTTTCTACAGTATGTATATTAGGGCAAAATAAAGGGACAATTTTATTTTTTGTCATTGACTTTTTCTGACTTGATGGCTCCTAAAGGAGCCATTTCTTACTAGCAAGCAGCAACCTGCTCACTAAAAGCTGTCGAATTCGTCCTCGTCTTCACTCTCAACAAACAAGTTGTTCCACTCTTCCACGGTGAGCAGATCATCGTAAACATCGTTCTCTTCCAGTGAGTTTCTACAACATTTAGGTTCACATTAAGTACTAAGGTGAACTACTAATTTGAAGACACTGATTGGTAAGTGAGAGGACCTCATAACCTGTACCATCTTCCATCAGATGTTTGATAACATACCAGCAGATTATTATGTTAATTTCTAGACTTTTTTAAAACGGTGACCGTGTTGCAGCTCTCAAGTTTTGACCCATGTTTTTGGGGCCAGTTTTTAGGTTGTAAAAGATCGACTTACACACAAGTAAATATGGTATTCCTTAAATTCAATGCATTCAATGTTATTACTTGGGCTGTAAGGCACCAAGTCTAGGAATGGGCTCTGTTTATTATTATTATTATTATTACTATTATTATTATTATTATTTGTCTTTGTGTCATGAATTTGCCACTGCACATGTCCAACACACACCACTGCATAAAACAGTTAAACAGAAGCTCAGTCATCCTCCCAAAAGCAAGAACAAATTATGGAATATTTGTCAAAGGAAGGAATTATTGAACAGTTAAGTGTTTCTCAAAGAAGAAATTTATTTTTTTACGATTATTACTATTATTATTATTGTATTATTTTCATCATCAATGGTTGAACTGTAAAGGGATATACCGGTATGTTGATAGGGTTCTATGGATATTCACTATAAACTCTAACATCTCGACAAGCACAATGCAACCGATGTGAGAAGGACAGACTTCTCTCTTTCTTTTGTTTAATGCTAAATTAGGGATACATACTAGTTATGCAACACTTTCAAGTGGTATACCATGGAATATCCCACAAGTCACTTGTATTTTGTAGGTATACACACAAGCCTTTAGACGAGTGTGTATACCAAGAAAATACAAGTGATGAGTGGGATATTCCACGGTATACCACGAGAAAGGGTTGCATAACGATTTTATACCATGCCATAGAAAATACAGTGGCCAGCAAGGCCAGCATAATGAATGTGAGATACACGCAGACTTGAAAAGTTTTGAAATGGATTCCTAATGTCCACCCTCTTGACAGCGTTTTTAAACCTTTTTCAAAATTTTTGTTACTGTTGAACCTCGATTATCTGGACCTTGATTATCCAGATTTTTTGATTATCTGGACTTGCTTAGCTGGTCCCAGTTTTTCATGAATATTAATTAGCTATATGTAAGATCCACAGAAAAACAAATTAAGTGATGAAATTCCGGTTCAAACTCAATTTGTTTTGCTTCAAAACACAGATCTGTACGCGTTTTGAGCTCACGCACACCGTACTACTGCAATGCACTTCACTGAGCTCTGATTTGCTCAGGTGTTCTTGTTTCTAAGTGAAATTTCACACTTCAATAGTTCAGTCATTCAGTTTTAGTTTTGACTCATTAATATTCAAATTTTCGATTATCCGGACTGTTCAGCCCAGTCCCAACGAGTCCGGATAATCGAGGTTCGACTGTAATTATAATTCATGACCAAATTACACTTAACAAAATATTAATGTAAAATAAAGTTGTTATAGTCAAATGGTTGCAAAATTCGTACTAATTTTCAAGCGCTAAAAAACTGACAAATATACAACAGCTTTCCTGCATTCGTATTGGCTGTATTTTCTATGGCATGGTATAAACTACTGTATTTTGCAGGCCTGAGTTTAAGCTATTTGAAGGCTCTTGTTTTCTTTTTTATGGT
Source organism: Pachyseris speciosa (assembly GCA_016490735.1). NCBI lineage: Eukaryota > Metazoa > Cnidaria > Anthozoa > Scleractinia > Pachyseridae > Pachyseris > Pachyseris speciosa. Next base: position 880,262 of record JAEMWC010000159.1, read on the forward strand.
AATTTGTTTATAATGGGTTGTTCCAGAAAAAATCCACACCCCCCCGACAGATGGGATTTTGGAAATTCTCGCGGGGTCAAAGACCCTGGAAATCCAGACGGGAGGGGGTATTGAACTCAAAAAAGTCTTCTGCAGGGGTCATTTCAACTGATAGTTCACGCGATTCGAACATTTAGTTCGGTGACACTTTAGCGCTCTCAGACCCTGAAAATAGTAGAAATATTTTTATTCACATATTTCTCACCTGACATAAATGATAATCTAAGTTCCTTCGCAGATCCTTTTATAGCAGAAAATGCGAACAAGATACTAAAGAAAGAGCCGTCACAATGTTATTGTAACGAAGAGTTTGAAATGCCTGACACATTTTTACTCGTACCCAGACCCAGCACGCCACTGTTGAGTAATTTCATGTTAGCCCCGTTGAAATCTCGGCTGTTTTGTGTAATGATACTAGTAAAGAAAGTAAACAACTGATTTACTTTCACACCTTCACACTTTGCATTCTTTAGGTTTTTTTGTTTTAGTTTTTCATCTAGGTCTACAATTATCAGCCTAGTCTGCCTGCTTCTCAGTTTTTTTTAAACTTCAGCCGGATTCCCCTCTTAGTCGTAAAAGGAGGAACGTCAAATTCTAGCGTCTTTGTAACAAGGTTTGAGAAACGTAAAGAGAATGTAAGTAATTGCTCTCAAGTTTGCTTTGTCCCCTTCCGAGACCTCTGCAGCCGCAGTAGCTTCTGCTTTAACATTTGCTTATTACTTGCGGTCACAGTTTATTAAGTTGTTACCTTTACCAAAAAAAACAGTACACATTTAATGACAAAAATGTGTTTATTTGCAAATATATGGTGCAACAAACATGTACATAGTGTAAAAATAAAGAAAAACCTGTTACTTATTTTTTACCACCCTGACTATGTTCTCAATAATCTTTGTGAGTGTGAAAATACCTTGAAAACTTATTCAATTTTGAACTGTAAACAATTTTGAATGATAACTCTTAAACATAAAGTGGACAAGACTGACGTTATGTCTCCAAAAGGAATGACTGTTGAACTCTTTTGTCATGTTCTCTACTAACTGTATTTACTTTTAGACCATATTTAGCGCAAAGATTGTGCATATTTTCTATTAAAAATAAATTAAATTTAAGCCCAATATTTTTTCCCGGAAATCCAGGCGGGAGGGGGGTCTTTTGTCTTGGAAATCCAGACAGGAGGGGGGGTCTTGGGCTTCAGGAAATCCAGGTGAGAGGGGCGTTAAAAAACGACCCCATCCGTCGGGGGGGGGGGGGGGGGGGTGTGGATTTTTTCTGGAATAACCCAATGACTGACATATTTTTCTTCTGTAATTTGGGTGTACTCATTTGTTCACTTGATTCTACAATGATTTGGAGAGAAAAAGGACCCAGCTCAAATAAGTAAACAAGGAAAGCTTGGACACTACAGTAAGTTTTGAGATGTCATTGTGTTGAAAAAGAGAGCCATTCAGAGGGAAAATGAAAGAAACAGCAGGTTACAGTGATAATATTCTTGAACTTGAAGTTTCAAATTTTAGTGTCGTCATTATGTCAAATAAAACATAATATCTTTCAGAATATCAATACATACCATCTGTCTGATGCTCCCACACAAAGCATAGGTCTTGAAATTGCCAGTAAAGCGACCAGTTTCATCAATCTACAACAAGCCAAGATTTTGGAGTCTAAGTATTACTAGTGTTTGCTGTCAAAATGGGTCTTCCATTTGTGTGCCACCTTTCTTTTTCACTCAGCGAGATGAGGTTAACTAAATCCATTAAACTGGCCTTGGTAATACATCTAGCTAATCATACTATGGATTAACACATGAGATAGCCAAGACGATATAGGAATCCTTACAGCTATTTCATATTTCATACTGTATCATCCACACAGAGGATAAATTCAATTAATGAAGGGGTTGGAAGTGCAAGTAAAAGGTATGAGAAGTAACATATTTCTGCTGTATTTCCACAGAAGAGTTTGCTATCAACCACTTCTCTCTGAAGTGAGGTATATTACCTTGCATTAGCCTCTTCTTTACTTTTCCACACAAGTATTTAAATATGTGACTGATCATCGCAGTTATGAACAAGCATTTGTTAGCATCTCTTAAAAATGCCACATTTAGATATCCAACAGCCCTCTACATTAGTTATTTATGCATTTCCAACTCTACATAATTTATGCTTGCCATTTGTGAGAAACAGCATAAGAGTAA
>JAEMWC010000159.1:885000-892500 GCA_016490735.1 Pachyseris speciosa
CACGTTTTCAACTGACCATTTTCGTGGGGTGTACATATCAACATAATCTCCTGCTTCGTTCTGCATGATCTTTTACGATCTAAAGAAGTCAGACAATTAATCGGCTTTCAGTTAACAGATCTGTGGACTTTATTGACGAATCATGAGGGAGAAACACGTTCTTACTTCGTCCAACACAGACCTTAGAGTCTTCTAAAACAAAAATGGTGGAAAAGAGAACGAAGCGTGGGTAGTCCCAGCATTCATTGGGCGCGCTACTTGTTTCCAGTCTTTTTCTTGGTGTAAAGTAGCCCTTTGGGCTCGTCACGCGTTCCTTGCCCACGAGCGTCTGCTGAACTGAACTACCACTTCCGTTCGCGGCGGTTAGCCAATCATAGTTCGTTTTCCAATTTATGGAAAGTAGGACTTTGACCCCTGGATTATTTTCACAGACGATGCACGTGAATCGGGTGTCGATTTCCATTCTTACGCAGCTCGTTATTGGTTTCTTCAAAACAAACGCTAACCGCCGACGAACGGAAGTGGCAGTTCAGTTCAGCAGACGTTCGTGGGCAAGGAACTCGTGACGAGCCCAAAGACGTCTGCGAAGGAGGCTAGGTGTAAAGTAAACTTTAATAGAGTACTAAAGTGATGACGTCACAAAAATTAAATTTGTGAAATTATGGGATTTGTCCAGATATTCAGATCCAGATATTCAGAAAGAACACGATAAAAAAGAGCTACTTGCCAAAAATCAGCATTTTCTTACAGTTTGAGAGCGAGATATTAGCACCGTTATGCTCTGCTGACTCCATACAAATCTTTGCTTAGTTCCTAACGTTATGAACCGAGTCAAATTTAGAAGGATTTGTATGGAGTCAGCAGAGCATAACGGTACTAATATCTCAGAGCCCAATTTACCTTTAAATGCTGATTTTTGGCAAGTTAGCATTTTTCATCTTGCTCTTTCTGAAAACCTCAACAAATCCCAAAATTTCAAAAATTCAAATATTTGTGACGTCACACTTTAGGACTCTATTAACCCATTGGCAACCGGCCAAAACCGGCCCACGCAGAATCACGTCCTTTGTACCGCTTGTGACGTCATCAGGACAACTTTTACATGTAGCATGTGTAGGGGATCTTTCAAACCAATACCCAAATGAGCACCATTCCGTCAAACGCGAAAAAACCAAGTGACGTTGAGCCGAAAATTTAAATGAAAATCTTGTTCCATTACCCACCTGCACTTGACCTTCCACCAAATCCTATGATCCTAAAAGTTTTCTACAAATCTTTTCCCACGAAAAGGAAGCACAGAAAATGCCCCCCGGTGTCTTAGAAAATATTTTTATTAATAGTTTTCTTTTTTGGCATTTGTAAATTGCTTATTACATTCAGATATTTTTAGAAGCAACATTTGTTTGCGGTCTGTCACCTTTGAATTACAATAAGCGCTATATAAATATTTATTTATTTTATTTATTTATTTATTTATTAAAAGACGGAAGATTGGCTCTGTGTCTGTAACGGAAAACCAGTTTTAACTTCTATGAAAGTTATATGGGTAGTTTTATATGCGTGACGTAGCCTCAGGATTTCGGTTTACTGTTCATGGAGATGATATTTGGTCTATTGGTTGAAATAAGCTTATCAAACGTAGTCAAAGAAAAATCCTGCATGCTACGCCTCTGGCTCGTGAGACAGTTTTTCATGGTCGATTTTTTGCTTGTGTATCTTATAACGGGGAATTCGTTAAATAAGGGTTCCGCTGTAGGAGTTTGTCCTCTGCGGGAGTTTTGTCGATATTTATTGCCCTGTGAGACATAGCTCGCGAGCCCGAAGTCCCCCCTCCCCTTCGACGCTTGCTTGACGGGCCACGGCAGACATTAAAACCACAGGTGGTTCCGGGGCTTGGATGGCGAAGAAACGCGACCAAAATCACAGTAAATGTGTGAGATTTTGATCCACATAAATGTTTTGATCGACTTTCAAAACTTTTTTATCTCCTGCATTCGTAAAATCATTCAGTGTTTTGAAAATTACAACGTTCCGATTAAAGGGGGCAGACCTCCACAAAGTGACGTATGAAATCTCCTCGTCAGTTGCTGATGATTTAGCAACAAATTTCTTTAATCATAGAAGGGTTTGTATTATGAAGTTACGGTCGTCGGTTGTAGCTCCATTCTCTTTTTGATGTTCAATAGAGTGAATGCCTTTTAATAGATGTATTTGCCCTGGGTGAATGTCTCTTTAGTAAGAGGTTCAACGTGAAAAAACAAATTCTGCAGTTGAGCCATGTTTGCGCCCAGCTAAGACGGCGTCAGTCAGCCCGTGAGAAGGCGGTCTGGGCCCAGTTGCTTCGTAACCATGCTTCGAGCAACTCAGCCCTGTTCGTTTGGCTCTTTGCACGTTGTCAGTTCATAAACGTAGTTTAAAAGTATCAAAATTGCTGAAAGATTGATCTGAAACGTAGGTTATGGTTCAATGACCCACGATTTTTGAGCTATTTCTTAACCTCCTGCCACTCTGAAGAGTTCATTGTGAGAGCATTCTCGACGGATTTACAAAATATAAGAGCTTTGAGCTGTACAATATACATAACCATAACCTGAAATCAGTCCGGATGGTGAATATCCTGCAGTCTAATGCGATTAAATACCTTAGTATGTTTGTCAGTTGCCTTCCTTTTTAAAGATGATTCGACAGAAGTGAATGAGTTTGCACGCAATATCTTAACACTTGAGCTAGTATTAACTCTATCTCTCTATCTATGTTTCTACTAGCCTGGATTATATGTTATGTTTAATCTCAGTTTATGAATTATTCGACATTCAGAGTGGACCTACAGGTACACATGCCATGGATACGAACTTTGAGTAAATCACGTCATGGACTCCTGATCATGTTTAAAAGGATTGACAATAATGGACGATTTGCGGCTAATGTCGTTGTTTATAATTACCCGAACCATACTGAATTGCTGACATTTTTCTGAAGAAAGCGGAAGCCAAGACAGCTTGGTGAGGTCACAATATCGTGCGTTGATTGGTCAATTAACCCTTAACATACATTTCTTATCGCCAGGGCATATTGCAACTTTCATTCATCCCTTCACCCTATTTATAGTTTCGTCTTACGGTTGAACGGGGTAATTTGTAAGCGTTTGAAATATTTTGTTCTTTCATTCTCGCTCAAGACCAACAGTAGTTGGCTTTTGAGCAGTAATAACTGCAACATGTTGGCTCATTTGTCGGCTTTCAAAAATAATCGTCAGTAAACCGGTATTTTTGAAAGGTCTTTCCGTCAGAAAGTAAACAAGCTTGACCAATTCACCGGCAGTTATGGTGAAGGCAGATGGAGCCGACGTCTTCTACGAAGAATTTTTGGGAAAGAAAACGAAAAAAAATACATGGAGACAATACTGGGTAGTCCTACGAGAGGGTAGACTTGTCTTCATCACTGAAAACGAACAGAAGATCGCTGGAATCGTTAAACTGACGGAGGAAACAACGTGTAAAGCTTTGGGAAGGAAGCCTTCAAAACGAAGCCTCGCGAACCAGAAGTTTGGCGGTGTTCACGAATCGGAGGATGGACCATGCAAATTTAAGCTGTATGCGAAAAGAGGAGTTCACCTTTTGAAAACTGACTGCAGATCTAGTTGCGAAAAATGGATTGAAGCTATTTCCCGTGTCGTTCAAAATAAATGGGAGCATACTATGAATAGTCCCCAGTCTGCGCCAATTCATCAAGGAAAGAACAGATTGAAGAGGACCTTTAGAAATGCGTGGACAAGTTTGTTTGGTTATTCAGTATTATCTGAAGTAGATGATGAAGAAGAAGCCCGTAAACTAGAGAGACAAAATGGAAACAGAACTGGAATTCCAAGCGGAAAATTTCGACAGCTTACGCTGGGGAAATTTCACAAGAGGATAAATTTCCGAAGACATATGAATACAAGGGGCATAACCATGAATTATGGAGTATTAATTGAAGAAGACATAACAGAATAATAGAACTATGCCGCAAAAATTAATGGGAAGTTACAAAGACGGAAATACTGATAATGTATCGTTAAAATTAAACATCCTGTGCTTTGAAGGAATTATTTAATATTCCGGTTACAAATATAAAATTGAAGCAGTTTAGCATGACTTGTGTTTCATTATTATAACTGACATGTGACGTTTTCTGTTGACAGAAAAAGAAAGGTGTTTACATTCCTGCTATCCACTTTCCTATAAAACCAGCACATTTGGATGATAACCACCTGAAGCCACATTTACGTAATATCGTGCTTGTGAATTGTGTACATATGAACAATGCTATGTTAACAGAGGGAGGTATTATTATTGTTTTGCGTGTGAAAGGTTGACAGATTTATTGTGCAATTCTAAGCCATTTGTTGCCTTGGTAGCGCAACAGGGCACCCAAGCTAAAGCTGGAACCTTATTCAGTGCAAATATTAGAAATAAAAAAAACTGGCAAGTAATTCATGTTAACACACATATCGTCACCCGGACATCCTTAGTATACCCTAGTATACCCTTAAAAACTCTAGTATACCCTTATAAACCCTAGTATACCCTTATAAACCCTGGTATACCCTTATAACCCAAGTATAGCCTTATAAACCATAGTATACCCTTATAAACCCTGGTATATCCTTATAAACCCTGGTATACCCTTATAAACCCTAGTATACCCTAATAAACCCCAGTATACTGTTGTAAACCCCAGTATACCCTTATACACCCTAGTATACCCTTATAGACTCTAGTATACCCTTATAAACCCTAGTATACCCTTATAAACCCTGGTATACCCCTATAAACCCTAGTCTACCCTTATAAACCCTCGTATACCCTAATTAACCCTAGTATACCCTTATAAACTCTAGTATACCCTTATAAACCCTTATAAACCCTAGTATACCCTTATAAACCCTAGTATACCCTTATAAACCCTAGTATACCCCTATAAACCCTAGTATACCCTAATAAACTCTAGTATACTCTTATAAACCCTAGCATACCCTTACAAACCCTGGTATACCCCCATAAACCCTTGTATACCCCTATAAACCCTGGTATACCTTTATAAACCCTAGTATACCCTTATAAACTCTAGTATACTCTTATAAACCCTAGTATACCCCTATAAACCCTAGTCTACCCTTATAAACCCTAGTATACCCCTATAAACCCTAGTCTACCCCTATAAACCCTAGTATACCCCTATAAACCCTGGTATACACTTATAAACCCTGGTATACCCTTGTAAACCCTAGTATACCCTTATAAACCCTAGCATACCCTAATAAACCCTGGTATACCCCTATAAACCCTAGTATACCCTTATAAACCCTGGTATACCCTAATTAACCCTAGTATACCCTTATAAACCCTGGTATATCCTTATAAACCCTGGTATACCCTTATAAACCCTAGTATACCCTAATAAACCCCAGTATACTGTTGTAAACCCCAGTATACCCTTATACACCCTAGTATACCCTTATAGACTCTAGTATACCCTTATAAACCCTAGTATACCCTTATAAACCCTGGTATACCCCTATAAACCCTAGTCTACCCTTATAAACCCTCGTATACCCTAATTAACCCTAGTATACCCTTATAAACTCTAGTATACCCTTATAAACCCTTATAAACCCTAGTATACCCTTATAAACCCTAGTATACCCTTATAAACCCTAGTATACCCCTATAAACCCTAGTATACCCTAATAAACTCTAGTATACTCTTATAAACCCTAGCATACCCTTACAAACCCTGGTATACCCCCATAAACCCTTGTATACCCCTATAAACCCTGGTATACCTTTATAAACCCTAGTATACCCTTATAAACTCTAGTATACTCTTATAAACCCTAGTATACCCCTATAAACCCTAGTCTACCCTTATAAACCCTAGTATACCCCTATAAACTCTAGTATACCCTTATAAACCCTAGTATACCCTTATAAACCCTGGTATATCCTTATACACCCTGGCATACCCTTATAACCCAAGTATACCCTTATAAACCCTAGTATACCCTTATAAACCCTGGTATATCCTTATACACCCTGGTATACCCTTATAAACCCTAGTATACCCTAATAAACCCCAGTATACTGTTGTAAACCCCAGTATACCCTTATACACCCTAGTATACCCTTATAGACTCTAGTATATACTTATAAACCCTAGTATACCCTTATAAACCCTGGTATACCCCTATAAACCCTAGTCTACCCTTATAAACCCTCGTATACCCTAATTAACCCTAGTATACCCTTATAAACTCTAGTATACCCTTATAAACCCTTATAAACCATAGTATACCCTTATAAACCCTGGCATACCCTTATAACCCAAGTATACCCTTATAAACCCTAGTATACCCTTATAAACCCTGGTATATCCTTATACACCCTGGTATACCCTTATAAACCCTAGTATACCCTAATAAACCCCAGTATACTGTTGTAAACCCCAGTATACCCTTATAAACCCTAGTATACCCTTATAAACCCTAGTATACCCTTATAAACCCTAGTATACCCCTATAAACTCTAGTCTATCCCTATAAACCCTGGTATACCCTTATTAACCCTGGTATACCCTTATAAACCCTAGTATACCCTTATAAACCCTAGTAAACCCTTATAAACCCTGTATACTCTTATAAACCCTAGTATACCCTTATAAACTCTAGTATACCCTTGTAAACCCTGGTATAGCCATATAAACCCTGGTATACCCTTATAAACCCTGATATACCCTTATAAACCCTAGTATACCCCTATAAACCCTTATAAACCCTGGTATACCCTTATAAACCCTAGTAAACCCTTATAAACCCTAGTGTACCCTTATAAACCCTGGCATACCCTTATAACCCTAGTATACCCTTATAAACCCTGGTATACCCTTATAAACCCTAGTATACCCTAATAATAATACCCTAATAAATACTGTTGTAAACCCCAGTATACCCTTATACACCCTAGTATACCCTTGTAAACCCTTTTATACCCTTGTGAAACCTAGTATACCCTAGAAAAACCCAGCATACCCTAATAAACCCTAATATACCCTTATAAACCCTAATATATCCTTATAAACCCCTGTATACCACTATGAACCCCAGTATACCCTTATAAACCCCTGTATACCACTATAAACTCAAGTATAACCTTATAAACCCTCATATACTCTTATAAACTCTAGCATACCCTAGCAAACCCTAGTATACCCTTATAAACCTTAATAAACCCTTATTTTATCCTTGCTAGCCCTAGTAAACCTTGGGGTACCCTAGTAACGTTACTGTAAACCTTAGCGCACCCCAGTAAACCCCATCACACCTTTTTAAACCCTGGGCCCGGTTGTTCGAAAGCCGATTAACTTAATCCAGGATTAGCGTAAACTTTGGTTGCAGTTTTTAACTTTTGGATCAAAGTTTCTTTTGCTGCTGTTTTGCTTTTCAGGATTGAAGTTCTCTAATCT
>JAEMWC010000159.1:897500-927500 GCA_016490735.1 Pachyseris speciosa
CTAAATGTCGAGGGTCGAGGGTAAAAGTCGCGGGTGAGGGTGAGGGTGAGTGTTTTGTATGAATCCCAAGATGAAAATCTGTTTACTTTTGAATTTTAGTTTTTTATGACGTCGCGTGAAAATCCTTTATATGATTATTTATGTAAATTCGCGCTATGATAGATCTGCAAGCGCAGTACTTTCTAACTTTTATCCATAGAGGTGTGTATGCAGGGGCAAGGTGCTGTTCCATGACAAACTAGAAACTAGAAAAACTAGCTTGATATGAATTCACAGAAAATGCTCATTCATAAATTGTAGAGGATATACCGAATAATACTTACTGAGTGTCCTTTCTTGAAGAAGAATCCAAACTATGCCAACTCAAATCTGTTCAACTTCTTTCGTTGATCGCAGATTAAAGAATTAAGTCGATAACGCTAACATAATCAAACGAAAACGAAGTATACCTAACAGCTGAAGACTAAGTAATAACCAGGCAAACAGATTTACTCGCGATCGTGTAGAATTAAAGACTCATCCACAGTGTTCTATATAAAAACATGTGAAACTCACAAGTGACGTAAAACAAATAACAAAGAACGAACAAGACAACAAAGAGTCATTCAATATACAACAGAAAAACAATTGCTCGAAAACAAAGGGAAAAGTCACAAGTTTTAAAATCAGAAATTAGCGGAAGTTCCGCGGAAGTGGAACTTAAAGATTTAAATTGCATTTTTTCTTTTCAGATAATTTTTTGGACGCTTTCAACAAGGAAGGAATCAATAATCGATATTCACATATAGAGATGATTTTCATCTTATTGTTAGCATAAATATTGCGGAATTTTTGTTCCAAGTGTTCCGACTAGTGTCAATGTTTGCAGCCACTTTGCCACTACATTACCCCTCTGTAAATCCAATTGCATAGGTCTCGAGTGGAAAACAAAGCTATCATAGATGCAATCGGCTCATAATTTGACTCAATTCTCAACGCATGGAGGACTAAAGTGAACTTCCGGAAAGCCTCAAATCAATTAAAAAGAAATAAAGGTTTTTTTTTTCTATAGGGAATAGGGTATACTAGGGTTTACAAGGGTATAATAGGGTTTACTGGGGTATACTAAGGTTTTATAAGGGTAGACGGGGTTTAGAAGGCTATATTGGGTTTATAGGGGTATACTAGGGTTTATAAGGGTATACTAAGGTTTATAAGGGTATACTAGGGTTTATAAGGGTATACTATAGGGTTTATAAGGGTATACCAGGGTTTATAGAGGTATACTAGAGTTTATAAGGGTAGACTAGGGTTTATAGGGGTATACTAGGGTTTATAGGGGTATACTAGGGTTTATAAGGGTAGACTAGGGTTTACAACAGTATACTGGGGTTTATTAGGGTATACTAGGGTTTATAAGGGTATACTAGGGTTTATAAGGATATACTAGGGTTTATAAGGGTATACTAGGGTTTATAAGGGTATACTGGGGTTTAAAAGAGTATACTAGGGTTTATAAGGGTTTATTGGGTTTCATAAGGCTATACTGGGGTTTAAAAGGGTATACAAGGGTTTATACGGGTATACTGGGGTTAATAAGGGTATACTGGAGTTTACAAGGGTATACTAAGGCTTGTAGGGATATACTAGGGTTTATAAGGGTATGCTAAGGTTTAAGGTATACTAGGGTTTATAAGGGTATACTATGGTTTATAGGGGTATACTAGGGTTTGAAAGGGTATACTAGGGTTTACTAGGGTATACTAGGGTTTATAGGGGTATACTGGGGTTTATAGGGGTATAATAGGGTTTATAAGGGTATACTAAGGTTTATAAGGGTATACTAGGGTTTATAGGGGTATACTAAGGTTTATAAGGGTATACTAGGGTTTATAGGGGTATACTAAGGTTTATAAGGGTATACTAGGGTTTATAAAGGTACATAGGGATATACTAGGGTTTATAGGAGTATACTAGGGTTTATAAGGGTATACTAGGGTTTAAAAGGGTATACTAGGGTTTGCTAGGGTAAAATAGGGTTTATAGGAGTATACTAGAGTTTAGAAGGGTATACTAGGGTTTATAGGAGTATACTAGGGTTTATAAGGGTATATAGGGGTATACTAGGGTTTATAAGGGTATACTAGGGTTTAAAAGAGTATACTAGGGTTTGCTAGGGTATACTAGGGTTTATAGGAGTATATTAGGGTTTACTAGGGTATTCTAGGGTGTATAAGGGTATACTAGGGTTTATAAGGGTATACTAGGGTTTATAAGGGTATACTAGGGTTTATAAGGGTATACTAGGGTTTATAAGGGTATACTAGGGTTTATAGGAGTATACTAGGGTTTATAGGAGTATACTAGGGTTTACTAGGGTATACTAGGGTGTATAAAGGTATACTGGGGTTTACAATGGTATACTGGGGTTTATAAGGGTATGCTAGGGTTTATAAGGGTATACCAGGGTCTATAAGGGTATACTAGGGTTTATAAGGTTATACTAGGGTTTATAAGGGTATACTAGGGTTTATAAGGGTATACTAGAGTTTAAAAGGGTATACTAGGGTTTATAAGGGTATACCTGGGTTTATAAGGGTATACTAGGGTTTATAAGGGTATACCAGGGTTTGCTAGGGTATACTAGGGTTTATAGGAGTATACTAGGGTTTAATAGGGTATACTAGGGTGTATAAGGGTATACTGGGGTTTACAACGGTATACTGGGGTTCATAATGGTATACTAGGGTTTATAAGGGTATACCAGGGTTTATAAGGGTATACCAGGGTTTATAAGGGTATACTAGGGTTTATAAGGGTATACCAGGGTTTATAAGGGTATACCAGGGTTTATAAGGGTATACTAGGGTTTATAAGGGTATACCAGGGTTTATAAGGGTATACCAGGGTTTATAAGGGTATACCAGGGTTTGCTAGGGTATACTTGGGTTTATAGGAGTATACTAGGGTTTACAATGGTATACTAGGGTTTATAGGAGTATACTAGGGTTTACTAGGGTATACTAGGGTTCATAGGAGTATACTAGGGTTTATAAGGGTATATAGGGGTATACTAGGGTTTATAGGGGTATGCCAGGGTATATAGGGGTATACTAGGGTTTATAAGGGTATACTAGAGTTTATAAGTGTATACTAGGGTATACTAAGGATGTCCGGGTGACTATATGTGTGTTAACATGAATTATATGCCAAAAAACTTATAAAACTTGTTTCTAGGTTATTTTGTCTCCTCGCGTCCAGATTTCGCGCGGCAAATTTTTCTCGCGCCTGTTTATTTTTAGCCTCACGCTCGACGAACTAAGCGGCGAAATAGGGACTGCTTCGCGCATACTGCCGTAGTCTATTTTGTACTTGTTCTATTTATGGGCTTCTTGGACTGGCGTAAACTGATGTTAGGTGAGTTGCATGAGTTATCGGTCTGTACACTGATAACTCATGCATGCACTGGGAGTCTACTCTGGGGAGGAGGGGAGGGGGACAAGGAAGGTTCTTTACTGTCCGGTTCCAGTCCTAATCTGCGCGGTAAAGCGGCCACCATTTTAAAAATTGCACCACAACTTAGAAAACATGGGAAAGAATCGCAAGAAAGGTAAGCGGAATCTAGTGAAGCTTTTTTGTCTTTTTGATTCAATAAATTAGTGGCGTAACACTTATGCATGGATGAGAGGAAGATCATGAACGAATTAAGGTTTTTTTTTCACGTGTTTCACTGTACTGTTAACAGACCTACATCTGTACTACTAGAAAACTCAAGTCTTAAGTTTATTTAGCCCCTTAGACATCTTTAAATTGTAATATTTTAGTTTTTCTTTTCCCCTTTTATAGCTCTAAAATTCCTTTAAAAATGTAACGCTAATAGTAGAAGAAGGTGTAAGCGTTTATCTCCTTAGTTTCTCAATCTTTGATGTTGTTGTTGTTTGTTAGTTCACCCCAATGCCTCTAGAGCTGAACTTATGATGATGACAGTGTCTGAAATAGTGAGTCAGTTAATTACGGCACATGAGAAGGGAAATGATGTTAACCTGAACAAGTGAGTAGCTCGTTAAAGGTAATCAACATCTCATTTCCTGCAACAGTACAAGACTGTTGACATTCATGGGACACTTCCTACTAAACAGTATAGAGCCCCCAATAGGACATCAACGAAAATAATTTGAGATGGAAAAGATGCTTTTGAGATGGAAAAGGGCAGCTTATAAGTCGACTTTTAATTCGTCCAATGCATCTTTTTTCTCGTCCATGTCGACTTATAAGTCAACTTATAACTCGTCCAGTCAACTTATAAGTTGATTTATTACTTGTCCAGTAGGTTTATAAGTCGACTTATAACTCATCCAGTAGACTTATTAGTCAAGTTATAACTCATCCAGTCGACTTGTAAGTTGACTTATAAGTTGACTTATAACTTGTCCAGTCGATTAATAAGTCGAAATCTGCATCTTTGATGTAGGACTCATTGGTTTTTGGACTGGGACTCATTGTTTGTGGACTTGGACGCATGAGTTTTCATGAGATGAGTCCCAGGCCTCACCACAGCGATTTGTAACAAAATCACTGAGTCATGAAACATAGATTAAAAATGATCCAAAAGGAGAATTGTCTTCACCTAATCATATGTGTTTTATTCCTATTTCTGATAACGTTTGTTGGTCAGAACAGTTTTAAAACCTTGGAACAAAAAATCTGCCCCTGATTGTCCCCCTCAGGTGACTACTAAATTTTGAATTGTGAATGATCGTTGCAGAGAAAAAGAAAGATATTGAGAGGTAGAATGAACATTTTTCTCATGTTTTGTCTTCCTTATTGCTTCTTTAGAATCAAGGGACAAGCTGCCAGTAAGTACGGCCTGACAACTCAGCCAAGACTTGTTGATATCATTGCTGCTGTTCCTCCTGCTTATAAAAAGGTCATTCTCTTTATAATAATGCCCAGCACAAAAATACTTGTTTCTGATTGATTCTGTACATTCCTTTGTTCTACTAGTACAGTATTATTGTAGTCTGAGAATGCCATAGTTCAAGTATCAGGTTAAACAGAGTGTAGCAGAGGTCCAAAATACATGTCAAAATGCTCAATACTCATGTTAAGTGTCATCCTTGTATCAGTATATTTAGAGATGAAAACAGCCTCCTGACTGTATTTTGCATAATTTCAACCAAATCTGAAGTTTTGTTATTTACTCCTTTATTTCTCACATTTGATTTTGCTTTGTACTTCTAGACGTTACTCCCAAAATTGAAAGCCAAACCAGTGAGGACAGCATCTGGAGTAAGTCATTGACTCATTATATAACTTGTTTGTCTCTGAGGGTTTTGTGATAAAGAAAGTAAGAATCATTCTTAATTGCAAGCATTATTCTAGAGGTTTGCTGAAGTGGGGGTGGGTAGGTGGCAGACTTTTAACAGTTATTGTTTAACTTGACTAGAAGACAATAACCTTTTAATTAGTAAATGGGAAATATAACCCTTGGGGACTTGAAGGTAACTGCATTCACTGCATATTGATAGCTTCTCAGCATTTGAGCAAAGACTACATTTTACACGTTGTATACCGTTGCACTAAAACAATGCAAAAGAGAAAATGTCACTGCATTCAGTAAGGGAATGCAATTTTTCTTCTTTTTGCATGCAACCTGTGAGTTGTTTTGTTTGTTCAAAAGACATGTTAAGTGCCTGTTGGCTAAAATGATTACTGTAAGGGTTTTTTTATGGTTTGTGTTGCTGTTTTAGATTGCTGTTGTTGCTGTTATGTGCAAGCCTCATAGGTGTCCACATATTAACATGACTGGCAACATTTGTGTGTAAGGTTTTTTCCTTGTTTTTAAAAACAATAATTGTTTTATCATAACTTATGACCTGTATGGCCTTGAGAAAATCCCCATGTGAGAGCCATACACCTTAGTGCGAGCAAGGCTGGAAAAAGCCTTACAGCCCTGCTAGGAACACATACGACCCAAGCAATATGAATTAGGGGATTTCCCGTCCAGCCCTCCCACTCAGTCAATAAGTACATATAGCTATCCCAAATTGAAATCAAATGAATCTACATAAGGTATTCTCAAATGATAGGTTTTAGGGACAACAAAAATCCTTGAATAGTTCTGTGTTTGCCAGAGTATATATATATTCAAAGATTGAATTTACCTGGGAAATTTTGAATCCCTAGGTTCCTTCAGGAATATGTCCTAGAGCTCCCTTAAATTTTTTTTATTTGGTGCATGTCATTATATGCCAAAACATGAAGATAACTGTGTAATTTATTTTAGGTACTGTCCAGGAGGTCCTGACTCTGATTTTGAATACTCCACACAATCCTACACTGGATATGAAGTAAGGCATCATTATAGCACCTCTAAACCGCACAATACAAACTTCCAATCAGTAATTAGCCATATCCCCCTTGTTTTAAATGACAAGTTAATTTTAAAGCTCATGCAGTGTGGGTTAGTTTATTTTATTATTCATTGATATATTTGTCTATTGTTTCAGCCAACATCAATGAGAGCAATCCGAGCAAGATACAACCCTTATTTACAGACAAGACACAGGGTTGACCAGGTGAAAAGCATATTATGTTGCATTATTACGTTGCACCAATACTTAATTGTATCTTTTCAAATTATAATTATTGAGAGGGTAAATAAAAGTTGTTTTAAACAGACCATTTAATTTGAGTTTTTTATCTTTACTGCAGCTTAAACAGCTTGGCCATAGTGTTGACAAGGTGAGATGGATGGAGCATAATATTCTGTTATTTGAGTTTGGTACAGTGTATGTTACTACTGCTGATAATCCCTAAAGGGTGACTTACATCAGTGAGCACCCAAGTTCATTAAATTATGTTGTTTTTTAACTTTTATTGAAATGTATTAAGAATCACTTGCAGGCTACTATCCACTGTGATAGAAAATCTTTCATGTTCATATTTTATTGCCTGGAGAGATGAGTTGTAATTAGGAACCTGTTCATGCTTAGCGTGCGTATATCAAGTTATGGATGCACATGGGAAGTTTGGAGAGTACAAAAAATGCGTAAGAGTAGCTTTTTGAGTGCTCTCCAAACTTCCCAAGTGCATCCATAACTTGATATAAGCACAGCTAAAAGCATGAGCAAATTCTTTTATAACATAGCAACAACAAGGATCTGCACAAAGAAGCTTTTTTTTGTGATAGAGTGCAAAAGTCTCACAATGCACGAAAAAAGTAAACAAACATCCCTATTGGCTGGTCAAAAACATGCCACAATTTATACTTTGGTTTGCAGTGAATGAAAAGCTCAAAAATTTACGGTGAAAATGGAGAAAATCAAAGCCAAATGAACTCAAGTGTCACTAAAAAATGTTTTAAAAGTCAAAGACCTGAAGTTATCAAGGATTCTGATTGTGATTGTTCAAAATAATATTTACACTGCCGTGCACGGTGCAATTGGAGAAGACAGACTGCAGGAAACTTGCAGTTTTCTCCTGGGCAACCACCACACTGTTATGTTGACGAACAGTGTTGGCTGCAGCAGAAGACTCAGGTTGGCTGCTAAAATTGCCAGTGTTGAAGCTTCTTGATAGGACATCACTGCAGTTGCATAGCTGTGAAGTGGATGGTCATGTATTGTAATGTGCGAGGTAAATTTCCAATTTACAACTGTGTTCTTTATTCCCCAGGTTGAACAAAATTAAAAACAACAATAAAAACGGAAATTTTACCTTTAACTGTTGTTAATGACCAATTGGTGACTTTTTTGGTTCCCAGTGGTTGTCTTTCGGCCAAAATTTGCTGCAGCTGGTCTTCCGACAAATTTGCGAAACACGCAACTTGCGAGGTTTTTTGGCTTTTTTTTGCTGCTTGTTGGATCAATACCTAAAAGGTCAATGCTGATAGAAAACTTGGGCAGTTCTTAGCTGGTTTCTTCCAAATTTTAAAAAGAAGGAAAACTGCACTGCAGCTTAACAGGATGGCAACTCTGCAGCCAGGTAAAAAAATGCTCACATCATCTTATTTATGCATGGGCGTGCGTAAATAGAGATTTTGTTCATAGATGCTCAATAGGACTTACATAGGGCAAGCACGCACGCTATGTTATAAACTTAATATGTGATAGATTCATGCATAGTTGTTTAAAAGGACAATGAATTCTAACCAGGTTTCGTTGTCTCCCAATCAATCAAGGTTGAGTTCATTGTAATGGGAGGAACATTCATGTGTCTGGATGAAAACTACCGAGACTTCTTCATAAGAAATCTTCATGATGCACTCTCAGGCCACACAAGTAACAATGTTGATGAAGCTGTCAGGTACATCTTGACTGTGCAATGTTACTATTGAAGAAGTAGTGATGAGCAGGAGATTGCTATTATGTCAGGACAAGTATGTCTCTTCTTGGCTAATCTACCCCTTACTGTTTTAAGACAATAAACTACCAATAGATGTAGATACAGGATGGTCAAGCTGTCACATATGTAACCTGGCTGTGTTACCGGAGCAACCACGCCAGACTAATGGATTCTGCAATAAACATGGCTCCCTGAACAACATGTACTATGTGTTTTGATATATGTTACACAACCCACTGACCAAAACACCAGTTGTTGGCCAAGCACTGAATTCTTGTTGCTTTCATACCTCACTCAGGTATTCTGAGAGAAGCAAGACAAAATGTATAGGGATCACTATAGAAACAAGACCAGATTACTGCCTGAAAAAACATTTAAGGTAGGAGTAATGTCAGTTAGAACATGAAGGATAAACATAACATCAGTTCAGTTTCCCAACTGGATATAAAGTGGTTGAGTAAAGAACCTCTACAATAGCAGCCCTGTCCAAAATGTGCCTGCAGCCGGCAAATTGGCTGCCTACAGTCAATTATTTGCTCCTTATTTCATGCTTGGACTTCACTGTGAGTTCTCTAGCGGGCAAGGTTTACTGGCAGCTGCTGCCTACTACTCCAGCTATACTGACCACAACTAGAAAACATTTGTAAACATCAGAACAAGCCTTATGTAATGCGTGCTTACAATCTTTAGCAGACAGTGTTTTTAATTAATTTCTTCTTGCAGTTTAAAGAAAAGTAATAGAAAGTATATTTTTATTGGTTTTCAGTTCAATGCTCATGTATGGCTGTACTCGGCTGGAGATTGGTGTACAGAGTGTGTATGAGGATGTAGCACGAGACACAAACAGGTGAAGATACAAGCAAGTAAACCTTAGCTACTGCATGTAGCATGTTGTTCTTGGGTAATCTGTGATGATGATGATGATGATGGTGGTGGTGGTGGTGGTGGTGATGATGATGTTGCTGATGATGATGTTGGTAATGGTGATGTTGATGATAATGATGTTGATGATGATGATGATGATGATGGTGGTGGTGGTGGTGATGATGGTGATGTTGATGATGATGATAATGATGGTGGTGGTGGTGGTGGTGGTGGTGATGATGTTGATGATGATGATGTTGGTAATGGTGATGTTGATGATAATGATGATGATGATGATGATGATGATGGTGGTGGTGATGATGGTGATGTTGATGATGATGATAATGATGGTGGTGGTGGTGGTGGTGGTGGTGATGATGTTGATGATGATGATGTTGGTAATGGTGATGTTGATGATAATGATGTTGATGATGATAATAATGATGATGGTGGTGATGGTGATGCTAATGATGATGATGAAGATGACGATGATGGTGGTGGTGGTGCAGGGTCCGAAATTGCGACCAGCTGGTTGCCAATACCCCTAAAAAATGAGTGTTGGCGACCAGAATTTCAAGGCTAGTTGCCAGTAGGCGAGTAACTTTTAATTTGCCTTCTCAATGTTTTATAATGTGGATAAATAAAAAAGTTGTGGCTGGCTTCCAGAAAGCAACTTACAGTTTGTTTGTTTCGACGTTTATAATCTCCAGAGAAGTGAATTTAGGGTAAAAAAAACCCGTTGAGTTTATAATACCTCCACAACAGTTGTAATCCGCGACTGCAACTTGCACGAATTTTAGCCGCCATATTGTTTCGGTGGTTTCCTCTGACCATCTTACTGTGGGCGCACTGTTCTGGTGCTCTTCAAACTCTGCAAAATTTATTGCACTCCAGAGAAGACGAAGAAGCTAAAGCTCTCATCGCTGAATTAGATATAGCGTGGGCCTCGAAAGCAGAACAGGTTGATCTCACTGGCCTTGTTAAAGACGATGTGAGCAATATGGCTCCTCCAGACCTTTGTACGGTAGAGGAGGGGGGTGAATAGGTTTGTGGATCAACGGATTTGGCAAAAAAACACTACTTGGATTTCGGATTTTGAGGATACATTTTACGGATGGCTCAGCAGATCATGGATTTCTTCAACATTTTAGCATGGATTTTGGATTTTGTTCATTTTGAAGTACGGATCGAGGAACTTAACTTATCTGTCTGGCCTTAGAAGAGGAGTTTAGTTAGATCATCAGACATTTAACCTTTATAAATTTAATCGAAGGAGCAGTCACGCAGTTCATGCCACAACAACATCGACAAGTTTGCTGGAAGTGAAGTAGGTTTACAAGAAGGACCAGTAGCCGAATGCAAGTTTAAACAGCCAATGGGTTTTGTTTAGAATTTGAGAATGTTGTTTATAATGTTTGTGATGCTTAGTCAAATTCAGTGACAATTGTGACACCCCTTTGTGAAACCTAAAGGCATTTGTATGACACCTTCTCAGTACACGAGAAAGGCCAAAGTGTCCCATTAATAACATTGGCGCAGGCAGTAGACAAAGTGGTACAATGCAAGGATGTCCTTTCTGAGTTTGAGCGTTCGGTGGGTTGCTTAGAAGGTTCCTCGGAAATTTCATTAAACAGACCCCGAGGAATGGTTTCTGTGGCTGTGAAGTCTCGGTTGACTTTATACTGGGGCTTAAAGAGAATGGAGTCTCTTTTGTCTGCTCTGTCTTTTTCTGACACTAACCTCCTCAGTCAGCTGTATGACTTTGGATGGTGAACATCTACACTCCACCTCCCATGTGAAACACCCACTCCTCTCCAAGATAGAATACTGTCACTATGAAGCGGCTGTCCTCTTCTACTTTTTTTGTTTTTTACAAGTGAAAAAAACTCATGGTATCCAGAGCCAGAGCTTGACATCCGGCTTTCTTTTCTCCCATCTATACATCTGCTTAAAAGCTGTCAGATAAAGAAGTTGAGGAAATGCGCTGGAGCTGCAGTCAGGCAGAGAACAAATTGTCATGAGACAACAATAGCATGACATGGGACTATGCCAGAGATAATATGCCAGAGGCACCTCCATATCAGAAAGAGTGGTTATGCCCGGAGTGGCTGCAAGGATGACAAGTGAGGAGGAATGTTTAGAGAAGTACGTGCCCAATAGTGACAGAGAAACTTATGATAGTGATCATGAAGTGGTTAAATACGACACCAGCTCTGACAAGGAGCAGACAGAAACTGCTCTTTTAGAACTCGATCGAGGGTCCACTGACTTTGTTGTTAGGAACGACTACTCGATTTGGACGCCAAGTGCGGATAAACAGTAGGCTAATTTAATGACAATGTTGACAAAAAACCTGAATGATTTAAGGTCCTAAAGTCTTGAACCGTACTGCAAGAGAAAACAAATACCTGCGGATTTGGATTTTGGTAAAAAATATCTCCTGATTGGCGGATTTTCCTAAGAATTAGCATGGATCAACGGATTTGCCTACCCCTATTCACCCCCGTCATAGAGTGTTGCAAACGATGTAGCTCCTTTGAATCACAAGGCTAGCTTTGTGATGTGCAGGTATTTTTTTTTATTACATTTAGTACTTAAACTAAGGGAACTGTATCCACCAATACGTGGCCTGATCGTTGAGAGTGTATTAAGCTTACGTCTTCTGTTGCGAACGATCGGTTGTTTATGATCTTTTTATTCTTCTTTGTTTTTTTTTCTTCTGGTGACTATACTCTTCTCCCTGGTGACCAAAAAATTTTGTTTAGTTGCCACTTCGCGCCTGCGTAAAAAAGTTAATTTCGGACCCTGTGGTGGTGGTGGTAGTAATGATGATGAGGATGGGGATGAGGGAGGTGATTTTGAAACTATACAAATTAGTAGAGGTAACACAGAACTGAGCTGTTTTGTTTATCAGTCTTTGATGTTTTGTCCATTAGCTCCATGCACTCCTGGTTTCTTCTGAGTAGTTTGTAGTCCAATCAAGTTGTAACAGCTTTGTTTGTGTTAATTCTTTCCATCTCTGTCTTCTTTTTCTTCTTTTCAGAGGCCATACTGTCAAGGCAGTGTGCGAGTCATTCCATTTATCCAAAGATGCAGGTTTTAAGGTCAGATATTCTCAGTTGGATTTATGTCACCGACTCAATAATATAGCTATGTTCACAGACAGCTTTGTTAGCTCATTCAATCATTTCACCTGACTATGATAATTACAACTCTAAAGGAAAACCTGTTACCTCAATGTTCTAGCCACTTCAAAACTTAGTAGACAATAGTCAGCCATAAGTTAATGGCTGTCAGTCCATTGTTGTGTATGCAATACCTTCTATAATTTATTCTTGTCAAGTTTCTTAGTCTCAGAGTCTTGGTCATTTTTCGCAAAGGTTTCTAGGTGACTTGATTTACTTAAGAGGGCTTAGAAAATATTTTATGAAGCTCACAAGAATTCTGATCTTACTGCCTTGCTTGGAAATCCCCCCCCCCCCCCCCCAACTGCCGTTCACTCTTCTTGAGTGTTCACGATTTCTTTTAAGCACTCTCTGACCTCTGAAATTTTACAGGTTGTGTCCCACATGATGCCTGACCTGCCAAATATAGGATTGGAGAGAGACATTGAACAGTTTATTGTGAGTGCATTGCCTTTTTACAGATTAACATCATCCCATAATGTAACTGTTCCATTTCTTTTTGTTATTGATTATTTGTGACTTTTTCATTGCAGGAATTCTTTGAAAATCCTGCATTTCGTGCTGATGGTTTGAAAATTTACCCAACCTTAGTTATCCGTGGTACAGGTTAGTGGTTTACTGCCTTGCTGTGCTTAGTATTAAGTCTGGGATAAAAGCTCCATTGCTTGTCATGAAATTCTATACCCATTCTACTCCCACACCTTTAGAAAGAAGCTATGGACCAGACATGTATTACTCCAAAGCCACTTCTGTTTAGTGACAAATGCCCCCTTGTTACTGCGCTCCCAATCCTTTCTCCTTTTTACTCTAAAGGCTTTCCATGGAAGGCCCAAGTCTAAAAATGTTGTTCGCTCTTTGTCTTTGTCATCATGTTCATCCGCAAAGCTGACTTCCACCTGGTTTCTGCACAAGCGCTAACAAAAAATAACAACCAAGAATGCCACCATGTTGGATTATGTTGAAATATTGTGGGCTTTCTCCAAAATGTTTGAGCGCCTCTGGGAATCCACCTTGCAAAAAATTACCATGCGTTATCTATAATTGACCAATTCGCTGTATTCGAAGCAACTTTACTAGCAAAATTTATGAAAAATGTGCATGCTCGGTTCAGGTCAATAAATTCTGCCTCAATGTGACTCCTAGCCTTCACAAGATTTACTTGAGGTGAAAATTGAACATGTTTGTTTTGATGACAACTGTTTGTACATGATCAACATGATGCTGTAGTGAAAACAATATGGAAAGGAATTCTGTTCTCATTATGCTAACTTTGTCCTAATATTACAACCACATAGGTGAATCAGTGAAGAAGCGAATTGCAATTTCCTGATTACCAGTATGGCCTCTAGTTTATGTTTTGGTTTTGTCACATCTAGTTTTGAGTGACGGTTGCCAGTTTTGACTTGTTTTGCCCCGTTTTTCTTGTTTCTTTCAATTTATTCTTTCTATGATGTGGTGTTTCTGTTAACTAAAGGCAAGTTTTGGGATGCTGTGTTGTAACAGGTATATAGTACAAGTCATGCTGTAATGTTCCATTTAGGTTTATATGAGCTGTGGAAGACAGGACGATACAAGAGTTACCCTCCCAATACACTGGTGGACTTGATAGCCAGGATTCTTGCCTTAATTCCACCATGGACACGAGTCTACAGAGTTCAAAGGTAGGGCATCATGATATCTGAATTAGGTTGAGTTTTATTGACTTCCTTTTTGAAAAGAGCAAATAGAACGGCCTGTATATTTTCTAATTTGAAAAGACTTGCGTGCAACTCTTTCCACAACTCCAAAAACTTTCCGATGAGTGATTAGAAGTATTAATTGCATGGATTCTTATTCTGAAAGGTTTTGAATGCAAATTTACATGGAAATTAACTTACGCTACATGATCGTTCAAAGAGAGGATTAATAACAAGTTTTACATGTGCACTGCTAGTCAAGGTAGCTTTAACAGCTATGAATCTCGAAACATTTCTTAGCCATTATGAATTTGACCAACAGTCCAAAATCATGTTTCTTTTCTTGCGTGTTTTTCAGGGACATACCAATGCCCTTGGTGAGTTCAGGTGTGGAGCATGGTAACTTGAGGGAACTGGCACTAGCACGGATGAAAGATCTGGGAACACAGGTAATCGAGCAGATTGATTCAGGCAGGCAGGGATATCACATCCACATGAGGATGGGTGGGAATAGGGTAGGGAACCTTGTTCGGAATAACAAATTCTTTAGAATTTTGATCTCCAAAACAAGATTAGCAAGGCTTATTTTGAATAGGAACAAAAAGAATAATTTTAAGGCAGAGTCTGTATTCATTACTAACTCTGCTAATTGTGTTATTAGTGTCGTGATGTGCGGACTCGTGAGGTCGGAATACAAGAGATTCATCACAAAGTGCGGCCTTTTGAGGTAAGTTTTGAACGAAGGACAACAGATGACGCCGAACACACTTTTCAGGAAAAATTAGCGCAAAACATGATAAAAAGTACAGCACAATGTTTACCACACAAAAACAAGTTTGTAAGCAAAAATTCGGGCAATTTTGAACAAAAGGTCCAAACTTCGACATTTATACACTCAGTCCTTCAAATGGTCGCAATTTGTTCATTGGCTCCATTCCCAGCATTTGAATTCATTTCATCTGGCCATGTCTGTTCAGTATTTAGCTGAAAAGCATCGAATGTCAGACTTAAGAGAAAGTTATTATTTTTTCTGCAGATTGAGCTTATTCGCCGTGATTATGTTGCAAATGGTGGATGGGAAACGTTTCTCTCATATGAAGATCCTGAACAAGATATCCTTTGTGTATTTTAGTGTTTAGTCTACTGCATTTATTCCTCATTTGTGTTTTTAACTAATAGTAAATTGGGCAGTTTTCCTTAATCATGTGTAAATATCCTTGTGGGCTTGTTAAGACTGAGGAAGTGTTCAGCAGAGACATTCAGACCTGAGCTGAAGGGTGGCTGCTCAATCGTCAGGGAGCTCCATGTGTATCCTTTGCTATTGAACCATTTGCTTGTCTGAATGTTGAGTCATAGTCAGTGTTCAATTTGAATTAATTTCTTGACACAAGTAAAAAAAATCTTGCGCTGTTCTTTCTGATTTTTTTTTTTTTGCTTTCTATGTGACAACTCTAGCATTAGTCATTAAAGTAATTCCCATACTTTCCTCTCATCCTTAAAAGGAGAAAGAAATAGGAGCCTGGAAAACAGGGTTTTTTGTTTTCCTTGCTTGCCCAACAAACAAGTGCCAACTGCACAGGTGTGGAGTCGGAGCAGTCAAATTACGTACTGCATGTGAAAGTCAATAAATTGCCTTTGGTTTTCTGGCCTTGCAGTGTAGTCCTTGACATTGTTGCTATAGCTACGGAAGTGTTGTTCCTGTTAGCGCACGTGATCCATCTAAATTTCAACACCAGGTAAGTTCCCATATGTACAGTAAAGCTGATCCATTCAGTGTGTTATGGTAATAATAATGGTAATGGATTTATAACCAATCGAAGAACTTCCTTTGGTTTCGATCAGTCGTGATATTGGTGAGTCAGCGCAGGACACTTAATCTCATTTCGTATGTATTTATTTAAAGAGATGCACGAATCGTGCGACTGATTCCGACGATACACGGACTATTCATGAGAAGACTTTTTACATTCTAAATACACCATTTGCTAATGATCAGTTCCTGGTGAATTGTGGGTAGATCCAGTCCTTTGTGGGGGCAAACGGTCAAAACTACAATTTCAAATTACGTCCTAAAATGGCCGTTTGCCCCCACAAAGGACTGGATCTACCCACAATTCACCAGGAACTGATCATTAGCAAAATGGTGTATTTATTCAACACAATGTGTGTGCGGCGTATTGCTTATTGCTCATATGATTAAAATTTCGAAGTATGGACTTGCAATTTTTTTATTCTTACTGCAATTTTGTGTCCGAGTTTTCATCAAGGATATAGAACTTCAGTAACTCATACACCAGGGAGATAAACTTAGTATGCTATACTGTGATGTGACAGAAGCAAAATTGCAGAATCAAACTTCACAAAGAAGATCAGATGCTTCAAAGTCTAAGTCGACCCTCAAAGTTCAGAGATTTCAAGCTTGAAATGAAATACATACCCCAAAAATTGAGCTGAGCATGAATTTATTCATAGGCAAGTGTCCTGCGCGACCTTGACACTAGCTCATATTTTTGCCCCCTGTTTTGCTTCATGGTCTTAGTTTTACTAGTGTATCATGGTTTGTGAGTGTTTCACGAGTTTTGTTTGCCATCAGGGGTTTGGAATGCTATTAATGGAAGAGGCAGAGAGAATTGCTCGCGACGAACACGGATCGATGAAAATCGCTGTTATTTCAGGTATAACCAATAGCTTTATCGTAAAATTCCCGATATTTATTGTGCGCATTAGGACCACATATTGAAAAATGTCTTGGGGGAATGTACTATCCTTCCTTGCCGACGCCTCTCTTACGTTACCCAAGATCATAAAGATGGCGTTAATTGAATATTTTCTTATTGTTTCTTACGTAGGAGTTGGAACAAGGAATTATTATCGTAAAATTGGTTACGAGCTTGAAGGACCCTACATGGTGAAGAGTTTGCTTTGACTGGCATCATCATCATCATCATCGTCATCATCATCTTCAGATGAAAAATGTTATCTTGTCACGGCAGTAACTCAGGTCCACAGCTCGTGACCTAAATGAAGGAGCCTTGGAGTATTTACCAACCGCTGTTGATATATGGCAAGAGTGCTATTGAATGTTACTCACGCAAGACTACGACTAGTTTTGGCTCGTTTAGTCGTGCAGGAAATGTTTCCTGGAGAAAGGATATTAACAAGAAACTCCAATGAGTTTGAACAGAAACGAGAAACCTACAACCACTCATTGAAATAAAGACAATAAATGAACTCGCACGGCAGGCAAACTTTCAGGGAGTAACTTATATTTATTTGATTTTTATAGATAGATTTGTGTTGGTGAAGATTTCTAGTGCTGCAATTCGAAGCCCACCAAACCTGTTCCAGTCCACTTACGCGACTCTTGTAAGCGCTGAAATTGAAGAGACGCCACTTCCGGGGGAAGTCTTATTAAAGAGGCAGTATCATGGATTGTTAGTTAAACTCTAGGATCAAAAGTACACTTGTTTTCCCATGGCAAACGAAAAACAATAGCAAATTGTCTTCAAAACGGCTATATTAGTTCACGAAAACTAGTTTAAAATCTTTTTGGTTACGCATCGCTGGGATAAAAATGAGTGCAAACTTAAAAAAGTTGGGCCTACGTTTTCAATTTCTTCTTGGTTTGTTTCTTCTTTAACAATTTATTTGATTTAATCTCACTGGTGATTCAGAAGCAATTCATGAATGAAAAGGCCTCTGAAAATTGATATAATAAATTTTTGGCTAAAATATGGGATAATTTCCAAGATACTACCCCTTTAAGTTTTAGGCAAAGAATCTCCCCGAAGTATGGAGCCACCGTTCGTGTTCCGAAGTACAAGCGGGCCATGTTTGGCTTTCAGTTTTATCGACATATTTGCTTCTCCGAAAATAAAAGGGATTACCTATCCAATGTTACAGAAGCTGAAAGCCGCAGTTAGAAAAAATTCTTCTTTATCACAACCGAAACGGAATTTCTTTGCCGCAAGACCCTCCGAACATAAATTCCACCGAATAACTGTCGGGTACCGAACATAAATTCCACCGAATAACTGTCGGGTACCTCTGACTAATGTATTATTTCTTCAAACAAATGGCATGGATTCAAAACAACTGACACCATCTGTAAAAACAGAACTTCCGCAATCAAGAGAACGCTTCGTTAAGTTTGGGTTTTACATAAATAAACTTCACTATATAATGGTACTCTCGTCTTTTCATTTCATCATTATAAAAGTGTAAGAGGCAAGTGGCCGAACACCAAGGCTTTTCAGACGGCAGGTGTTTTCTTTGTGAGGGGTAATTTGTCGCAGTCTTAGTGGGTAATAAGAAAACTATACCACCCGCTTTTGTTGGTGTACGATTAATTATCAACACTGAGCTGTTTGAGGAAACCCAGGGTTTTTGCCTCGATTGTTTTGCTTCGTCACCTGACAGATAAGTCTGTAGTCTGTATTTATACAATCCCTCTAATGGTGTTTCCATAAACAAACAAGATAAGAAGCTAAAGACGGAGCGCGGGTACCTGAGTTTAAGTGACATCAAATTACCTCAGGAAAGTTCATTGTCCCTTGAGCTTCCGATTGAATCTTCGCAGACGAGAAGCTGCGTTTTTAGTTTCAAGACATGGGAGTCATGACTTGGTGGAATTTCCCATTTCTTTACTCGTTTACGTTGATTATTATCGTATCTTCAAGGCATATTCAGGATTCTGACACCGAAACGAAACCGGACCTTTCAAAATCTGGAAAACCAGGAGAATATTTGTGGTACAAGACTAGCTCAGAAGATGGAGTTGCAAAGAGTTTTATACCGAGCACATCACACAGCTTAGAGCAAAATGATGACAGTGGAGAAATACCCTCCCAACAGGAGGAAAATCTTAGCGGAAGCGGAGAACCAAGTGATGAATCTTCAAGCGAAGATATCGAACATTTGTCAGGCAGTGGAAGCTATGCAGCCAGCTATATGGTGAATATTGGCGAAAGTACGGACTTGGAACACAATTCTGGGAAACCTGATCACGGGGCTGCGATTCGTGAACACGAAACATCTGAAGATGACACACAAGGAGATGGAGAAACGAAGGTACTGGACAGCAGTGGGAGTGCTAATATGGAAGAAGGATCGTCAGACGGGCATAACAGCGAGAACGCGAAAGTGAAGGTCATGACACCAGCTGTCCAGAAACCAGTAAATCCAAAGAGAAGAAGTGAAATTTACAGCAAAAATAATGTGGAAAAGGAGAGCGATGACAGCGAATACGACAAACTGTTTAAAGATTTCGGGACCGAGGGAGATTTAGATCCAGGACTTGAGGATGAAGACAGCTACCTGGACGACTCTCTCAGCGAAGAAGAAGCGAAACTTTTGATACCCGAGGAAGATGAGGACGACAAAGGAAAGAGCAAGAGTGAGATCAGCCGCCCCTCTAAAGAACACGAAGAGCTATCCTCCACGTTTCCAGATATTTTTCATGAGGGAAAAGCACGTTCATCTAAAGGTAAATTAAAGCACGTTAAATCGCACTCATCTGTGACAAAAGAAATCCTCTCCAAGCTAGACATTGATGTTTTCAGAGGAAATCACAGCGAGGAACATGTTGCGTATCATAGGAAGAAACATCGCCACCATAAACATCGTCACGGTTATCATCATGAACAAATTCCCGAACAAAGCAAAGAAGAAGCGGATTCATCCAGGGCGCTGAGCCATCATGCTGAGAGTGGCATCTTTAATGGCAGCGTCAGCAATATAACCTTGGAAGCCGAAAAGCAGAAGACACCCCCCAAACATCATCACAAACGCCATCATCACGATGCACATCATCTCCAGCACCATAATTACCATCATCATCGTCATCACCACCATCAACATCACCAGGCACAGAAGTCCATTGATAGTGATGAACAAATCCATCTTCAGCAACAAAATCCCAATGCCCAGTATTCCCCGCAGTTGCAATCCCCCTCAGTTTATGATCCGTACCCAAGCCCTTATCCCGCACAGCAGCCTCAGATGACTCCTTATCAGCAGCCCTACCAGATGCCCTCTAGTGACTATGAGTACCATTCCCTGCAAAACGCTGACCGTCAAGGCGCCGTGTGTCTTGATGGATCCATCCCAGGATACTATTTAAGAAAAGGCTCTGGTACAGGGAGCAGTAAGTGGATCATTTATCTGCAGGGTGGGGCATGGTGCGACACTGAAGAATCTTGTTTGGGAAGAAGTCAAATGCACTTGGGGTCGTCCCTCTTCTTTAATCCCGTTTTAAATCCTGGCGGATTTTTATCGAGCAAAAAAGAAGAGAACCCCAAATTCTACAACTGGAACGTTGCTTTCCTTCCCTACTGCGATGGCTCTTCTTTCTCTGGCAATAGATCAGACCCAGTGAAAGTTGAAGGGTCTTTGTTGTATTTCCGAGGATTTAGAATTTTGGATGTCACAATATCTGAGTTGTTATCGGACACAAACATCAAGGACTCCAAACGGGTGGTGTTCTCTGGCACATCAGCTGGGGGACTAGCAGTCATGCTCCATGCTGACTTTGTCCGTTCCAAATTACCAAAAAAAGTTCGTTTCCGAGCCTTAGCTGACTCAGGATTCTTTTTGGATACTTCCTCTCGGAAAAACAAAGGACACCCTAAATTCCGTAAGGAGATGCAGAACATTTTTAAGCTCCATGACTGCACCGATGGAGTTCCACAAAAATGCGTCGACGAAATGCCTGGTAAAGACCTTTGGAAGTGCATCTTTCCGCAGTACTTCTTAAAATTTGTTAAAAGCAAGATGTTCATTGTAAACCCGTTATACGACTCCTGGCAGTTGCAACACATCTGGGAAATTGACTGTGCCTCTAACCCATACTCCTGTACAAAGAAAGAAGTCAAGCAGATCAAAAAATTCAGAAAAGCCACGTTAAAAGCCATGGCACCTGTCTTCAAGAAATCCAACATAGGGCTGTTTGCGGATTCGTGTGTTGATCATGGGCAAGTGGTATACAATAATCGCTGGAACTCTATTACAGTCAGAGAAAAAGAGACAATTTCTTCATCGTTTATCAAGTGGCTAAAGAGTCCCAGCAAGAGAAAGTATTTTATTGATAAAGATAAATACCCAGGAAATCCAAGCTGCGTAACTATTGGCGTCGCCAAGCGCTCCGACATCTTAACTGAGGGGTTTTAGATTACAGTGTACTTACATTTGTTCAAGTCTTTGGGAAACAGATACATTTTGTCTTTCAACCTAAACTCTTTTTATTTCAATTAAGAAAAGCTCATTATTGACCATTATTGGATTTCAGTGGTAAAGGGATTGGATGGCGTTGTAAGCGCCAGTTCCCCTGTTCAACACAACCCAAAGAATTGTGGGTCTAAGGAAGGGACTGTTTGTGAACTGATTGCGGCTTGGAGGAGGGGGCTTAGTAACGATATCAAATAAAAATTCCTTTTTTAAGCTAAAGTAAAACGTCTTGGAAATTTTGTCGAAATCTGTTGACTATCTTGAAATCACCGAGAAATCTGATGACTTTCTTGAAATCACCGGAAATATCAGTGAATTGAATTATAATCTAGAGCTGAGTACCTCTGAAAACTGTAATTTATATTTAAGCCACGCTTTAGTTTTAATGTTATGGCAGATGGTACTGTATGTAAAATATGTAAGCTTTCCACCCGCCTCGTTTAGGCTTCTCTAATTGCGAGTGGAAGCTAACTGAATGAGAGATTGTAAATACTATGTTGCTTGTCAAATTATGTTGTTTTTCGTGTTGTCGGTTGTTTATATATAATTTTAACTTTTGTTTCAAGAATTCTTTGCCGGAATTAATTTAAGGCCATGTTACACGAGGCAATTTTTCTTGCAACTCGCAACGCAACAAACGTTGCGTTGCAAGTTGCGAGAAAAAATTCACGTGTAACACCCCATTTTGCAACTGCAATTGTTGCGTTGCGAGTTGCGAGAAAAGTAGAACGACCCTCTACTTTTCGCAACGTTGCGAGACAAGTTGCTTGCGTGTGACATCCCCTCTGCAACTCGCAACAACAATTTTGTCAGAATGGGCCAATCAGAGCTCATCTTTCGCTCGCGGGAGATTTCAAGATGGCGTCCGCCATCTTGTTTGTTATGTTCGCGTTGCAAGTTGCAAAAAAAGTTGCCAACGTGTAACATACCCTCTGCAACTTGAAAGGTTTTTTATTCGTCATTGTTGCATTGCGAGTTGCAAGAAAAATTGCCTCGTGTAACATGGCCTTTACTTCTAATGGCAGCATAATTTATTTCACCCTTAACATTTTTTAAAGTATACTAGTTTAATGTGTGAATAGGTGGCTGTTACCCTGTAATCTTTCTTACTTAACACTTCATGTGAATCGAAACAATGCATATCCACTGGCTCAGAGACGAACTGGGCTAGAGACGGCCTCCATACAAATTCTTCAGTACTGTAACAATTAGTGTACTATTCGGCGTGCATGTAATAAGTAGTTAATACTACTCAAAGAAAATAAAAAAAGTTTTTCAGTTTTATTTTATTGTAAAAGTTTCTTCTTCTGAAAATAGGGAGTTTAAGAAACGAGGACGCGACGGCAACGAGAACGCCACAAAACAATGGGCTTAATGAGCACAAACAATAGTTCTGCACGTGCGTTTTGCATTTTGGTACATTTCTTTGCCGTCCTCTGCAAAACAAGAACGTGAAATGACCAAATTTTAGGTTTTGGCGAGAACGTGAGCACATGATGGCAGATTCTTCTTTCTTTCCTTTACTTTAACACCGTTCATAGAAATTTGGTTCCTGGATAGTTTGCCGATGTTTTACAAGTTGAACAAATTGGAATAATCGCGAAAGTGCTACAATAACGAGAAGTTATATTTTGAAATGACGTTTTCGTCACCGTCGCGTCCTCGTTTCTTAAACTCCCTAATGTCGTATGAACAAATTGGTACTGACGCCACTACTGGCATGAGCGAAGGACCAATAAATGTAAAGAACAGTGATCCACCCTCCCCTCCCAGGCGTGTCAGATCAACTAAAATCAGGAAACAGAAGCTGCAACTGAACCAGCCACTTGCAAAATGTGTGAAGTCATTGCAAACGTGTGTGTTTGACAAATGAAAGTTAACATTCAAACCGGCAGCTTGTACTGAGGGTTTGAGGCGCTATATGTGTAGTTATTAATTGAAAGCTGGACACAAGAGTCTTGTTGAGTTGTTCTCTTCTACTCTACAATTTAATCTTAAGTAACAGCTCCTCCATTTGGCTTTCGTCTATAATCAAATTATTGCACCAGCGGCAGTTTCCAACGCAATAGTAAACTGGAGCTGATAGAGTTCGTCCCGTGTTTGGGTTCTGAGGACTCTGTTCTCATGTTCCTTTGTCCTTTATGGTGTAACGCAGTTGGTCGAATTTAGTTCATCAGTTAAAAAGACATACGAATTCATGAGGCCACTTTGTTCCATTCTAAATATTAAATAATTTTGTTTTAACATCCAATAAAAATGTGCCAAATAAATGAATAAGGGTGTCTGTTTTTTTGAAAACCAATTGAAACCAAAATATTTTTTCAGGCCTGTAATGTTTTGGCAAATGTACCACTCGAATGAAGGCACGCATTGCTTCTAAACTTAAACAAACGTGTCATAAATTTGAACTTCGCTGTTTAAATTTCATTTTCCTTAAAGAACAAAGGCTTGGTGCTTATCATCTCACTGAACGCAAAATCCCATTGTAGAGCGCGTGCTCTTTTCAAAATGTTTCGTTGGTGGTGGATATCACTGTTCATTTTATCACTGTCTCTTAGCTTAGTCGTATCTGAAGATAATCTGCCGCCGGGACACTCGGAGGACGAACACGATGAAGACCCAGAAGACCGCATGGATGAGCAGGACACTGATAAAGACGACTCGGAGGACGAGGATAAAGAAACTGATGATAAAAGCGAGGATGAGGACGATGAAGGTGATGAAGAGGATCAGGGTGAGGACGAAAGTCAAGGAGATGGAGACGAGGAACATGATAACAGCGACATAGAACATGATGCATTTTTGGGTAAGAAAATCATTCTACACTCAGCTTACTACAATACTAAACCTTTTTATTCCCTTTGGTTAAAAAGCTCAAAATTTCTCTAATCGGATATGCCATTTGCTTAAAACTTGAACGAATCAGATGGCACCAACAAGAGAGCATTCCTGAACTACCTCACTAAGCATTCACTTGAACTGTGGAAACTGATCAGTTGGACTCAAAAGTAACGGTACTGACTTTATCATGCTTGAAAACGTAATATTTGATATCAAGGAGACGGACGCCCTTAAAGCCAAGTTTTCAATATAATCGTGTATTCTTTACCTTTTACTATTTTCAACAATAATTAAAAAAACCTTACAAGAACAATTCAACGATTAAAACATCGATAGTTATTTTTAAATTAACCAACGAGTTAAAAATCAGCGTTGCTAATAACCAGCTGGCCAATAAAAGTTAAATTGCATTGACTTTTTTGCGAAAGTGTTAATTAATGAAAGCAACATTAGCAAAACACTACAGAGACAGAGGGGAATTATCCGGGCTCCTTGAAGAATCCTTCAGTTGATTTCTTTTCAGCGTACGTGCATCGTTAATAATTCAAAGCTTCAAAGTTACAAAAACGTTTTATAAGCAAAAAACACGAGCAGTGTCAAGCAGGTACCACCGAACGGCCTCTTGTGCGCCGGTGCAGGTGACTGTCAAATTTGCCTTGTGTCTGCAGTGGCAGATTACAGATCCGCCTCAATCTCATGTGAACCTTTGCTCGAGACACTCAAAACAATCTCTTCTTATTCCTCTGTGACCGTTCCAAAAACGAGAAAGATGAGTATCCAAAACCACGGTGGGTTGGGGACTGGTGGCGTGGAGAAGTAAGCGATGTGGGATCACGAACGGAATCCTGGTACTAGAGGATGAGGTTCCTCAGAGATCCTGGCGGTAATAAGGTTGTAATTGTGTTCAGTTACTTTGGGCATCATGTCAATAATCGCGTTGTGATGTTGCTGCCTTGTTATCATATTTATCTCTGTTTTTTCAGGAGACAACTATACAGAATTTAAAGGACTTTCCCCAGAAGAAGCAAAAACTAAATTGGCGCAGCTGATAAAAGATGAAGTGGATGTGAACAAAGATGGCTTCCTGACCGAAGATGAAATCAGGCAAAGGTTCCATGTGACCACAAAAGGGAACCGGAAGAAAGAAGTCTTAGATACCATGAAACAGCAGGATAAGGGTACGTCACTTCCGGTGAAACAAACAGTCAGTCATCTATCTCTATTCTCAGTGACAGTTGTTTTATCATCACGAGAACCGCGATGACTGAGACGTAATGCTCTCTTCACCGGCAATAGAATTTAGAATGAATAGTTTCAATCTAGGACCAATCAAATGCACTGTTTCTGCGGGTCATTTTGAAATGAGTCTTCTAGGGAAACTTGGTGTCTAAGCCAAGGTGACTAGTTTGTGGATCGCCTATCGATTTCAAAATGGCATACGCTTGGTATAACTTTTAAACTTGAAAGTAAAAAAGTTAGTTGTACCTTACTGGCCGCAAAGAAACAATATAATGATGAGTGTTTTTCTTATGGAAGGGTTATTCCATCTCTTCACAGACAAAGATGGTAAAATATCTTGGGAGGAATTCAAAAAAGGACATTTCTCTGATGATGGCAAGGACGAGGACAGCAAAGAACAAATGAAGAAGACGAAGAGAAATTTAAATTTGCTGATGAAGATGGAGATGGCATGCTTGATTTGGAAGAATATATGGCATTCTACCATCCTGGGGTAAGGCTTAAGTCGGGTACACGTTATGAAAACGTAATGAAAACGTAAAGCTTGTGGGATGTGGCTGGAGTGACAAGGATACTTCACAAATTAATGTGATCTGGTAAGCTGAAGCCATTCTTTGCGTTTTCATTGCTTGTTTTATTGGTACTTGAGCCTGAGCATTAGCTATGCCATGCTGATGAGGCCTAACAAGGCCGAAACAGCTGTCCATACGAACGTTCGTTGCCCGTTCCGCTGGACAAGGGTAACGTAGGCTCTAGGGACGAGATTGAGTCGGGAACACTTTGCCACCAGCAACGCATGCGCAAATCAAGTACATTAGACTAGCAGCAACAACAACAACAATGTTTATTCACAGTATTCAGGTACAAAGAAGAAGTAAAAAAACATAAACTATAGAAAACGAAATGATAGCCCTGCCTCCAACTCGCACAGGACTTTATTGATACTGTTGACAATTACTTTAGGATAAGATAATTTTGAGGCCTTGATCGCTGAAGCAGGATTTTACTTTCAGGTTAATTTTTCAACTGCATACGGTTAATTAAATAACTTTTAGGATTACATCATCTATTCATCATATGATAAATAAGTTTTTTTAATTACGAATAGCCTGCAACTCCAACTGGATAGAGCGTCACATTCCGCTACTTAAAAAAAATTGAATATTGATTTTTTCCCCGCAGGATAATGCCCGAATGGCGGAGTTTACCATTCAAGACAGCCTTAAAAAACACGATAAAGACAACGATGGACAGATATCCAAGAAGGAATTTTTAGGTGAGAAAATGTCTTGAATTTTTGCGGAGACTAGGTAAGAGCGAAATCCATATCTGAGGTTAATCTGAAGTATTAGACGTTGTTCTGTTGTCCCAGTCCCTCTTCGATTCATCAGTTGACTCATTGCTTATCACACCGCTTTCTCGCAGCCACCTTCAGTGATGTTAATGATGATGCTAAAGAAGAAATGGAGAAGGATTTCACAAAAAGTTTTGATAAGGACAATAATGGTAAGCTGGATAAAGACGAGATGAAAAGCTGGCTCTTCCCAGATGATGACTTTTCCACTGAAGAACCGAAAACTCTCATCAAAGAAGCAGATGATGACAAAGATGGGAAACTGTCCATGGACGAAATTATGAAGAACTACAAGGTCTTTATTGAAGATGAACCTGATGATTCAAACCATGATGAACTGTAAAACCTGTTTAATTACAACGAGAATAGGTTGCAAAACATTTAGCTCAAACTTAAAAATAGTTTTGTGAAAAAAGAAAAAAGATCCACTTTTAATCTAGTGCTTGCTTAAAGAAAAAAGGTAATTTATGCTTTATTTCTTTGATTTAAGATGCTTCGAGGCTTTCATTTCTCCACACTTTAAAAGTTATCTGTATCGCTGAAAATAAAACGAAATTGTTTGGAATGACGTACAGCTTTAGTCAATGGGAAAAGGGTGCTAAAA
The DNA here is from genome assembly GCA_016490735.1 of Pachyseris speciosa. NCBI lineage: Eukaryota > Metazoa > Cnidaria > Anthozoa > Scleractinia > Pachyseridae > Pachyseris > Pachyseris speciosa. The sequence continues at coordinate 924,813 of JAEMWC010000159.1, forward strand.
CTTCTGGCAGTCCTATACCGTTTACTTCCGGTTCCCACCTAGTGGCCTAGTCCTTCGAAAAACATTACGCCTTGTTTTATTCGCTTTTCCCGCTGATCTTTCCGCTTTATGTTCCATTCCCACATCAGGCCTCTTCTCTTTACCTTTTCCCTACACGGAACAGTACTGTCGCAGCAAGCGGAAGCCCATCGACAAGTGAAGTAGATTGCGTGACACGCAGTCACTGATAGGGAAGGAAACGGTTAGGGTGTTTTCAAAATTCAAATTCAAATTGAAATATTAAGAATACCACAGGTTAGCGGCAGGCTCCCCTCTCCCCCCTCTGCAAGCTTCGCGTTGGTTACGTTGTTAACTACCGTCCTCTCCCTTGCTTTCTTGATCTAACCGTGAACGCTATGCTCAACAGAAGACTTTGTTGGAAATAAAACACAAACAGCGGAGAAGACTTTTCGCTTTTGGAAAATGTTAAAGACGAGTGCCAGCTTCTGCCCCTCTACATTGTCTAGTCAGATCAATCATGAGAACTAAGTAGAGTCAGCTCGTCAGTAGCTGCCAGAGGCTATAACCGGCAACATTAGGTACACATGACGCGCAGGCCCGGCTCGCAGGCCGAAGAACGTGATTTTCTTGTTCGAGGAAGGCCACACACCGAAAATTATAAAAATCCCACTTACACTTCCAAGTAGAACTTATTCAGGTGACTGTCGTTACTATGATTCCAATGCTCACCACTCGCAAGCTTCTACCTTAACAAATTAGAGGCAAAAATTCTGCCCAAATAATTCGAACAGTAAAAAATATTTCATCCAATATTTCTCCAAAACCCTCTGAAAAACTATGAACAGAGTGACATGAACAAAAATAATAACTGAAGGAAATCGCATCAGAGTTACATGTAACATTCTGCTTGTTGGCTTAGCGCTGCAGCTTGCAATTTTTTTATACGTACTTAAAATTTAACTTTTTTTATGTACGCAGGTACATGTAATTTAAGCAAATTGATTCCAGTGCCAACATGTGTGTTTGATATCTCTGAGGAGTCGCTGAATGACACGCGTCACGAATGCGCAAAATTATAGTGATTGTTTGCACGCGTACATCTTCTCCGGAAAGTTGAAGGATAATGATTCTAATCCATTAATGGCTCAATAGCCGAAAGCTGTATTGAGAAGTAATACACTATAATAATTTAAAGGAAAATACTGCTGTTGATTGGCTGAAATAGATCACGTGACTGACTTATCTGTTTCAAAGTCGCGCCGAGGAAGCAAAGAATAATCACCCGGCATGGCGTACACAACTCCCGGCGGAAAGAAAAGAGTTTGTTACTACTACGATGGTAAACTTTAAGTTTGCGTTCAATATTATACGTGCTTGTACATAAGTGACTACAGACTAGTCTGGTGAAGTTTGAAGTCGTATTTTTGTGTTCAAGTCGTCTAATTTTGTCTTGGTGTTCCACTATCTTTTTCGTGTTCCGAACAAAGGTGACATCGGTAACTACTACTATGGCCAAGGCCATCCGATGAAGCCGCATCGGATTCGAATGACCCACAACCTACTATTGAACTATGGTCTTTACAGAAAAATGGAGATCTACGTAAGTATGTCGTCTAGATTTCATATTGATGTACTGTCGTGCAAGAATGTTCATGTCACTTCGTTTGAATGAAATGTTTTTGCCTTTGGTCTTTTTCACGTTTCTTCATTTAGCGTCCACACAAGGCAAACTTGGACGAGATGACTAAATACCACTCGGATGACTACATCAAGTTCCTGAAGACCATCAGGCCTGATAACATGTCCGAGTATACAAAACAAATGCAAAGATGTGAGTACAAAATAAAGTGCAAGGCCAGCATGTGGTTTCCCATGCATTCTCCCAGTATTCTTTTCACTGAGCGGAAGTGGGCAATCCAGGTCCAGCTTGCGTCCAGGCGATCGTTTAGGCAATATACATGTGTACAAGTTTTATCATCATTGAGGGCCATTTTGGCAAATGGAAAAAAAAACATGATAACTTTTGGTGATTTTTACTGATTGAGGGTTTTCCCCCTTGAAAAATCCCCTTGACTTGTAAACCCTTTGATAGATCACAAGTCGCAGTGCCTGCTTAATTTTCTGCTTTCTGCTGTTACTATTGGATTCGTTCCTTGTACATAAAATAATAAAAGCATTACTTAGTTAATATTTCTCTTTGTAGTACTTGCACAGAATGAGCGGCAATTAAGCTTTGACAGTTGAATTTCATGTTTATGATGCTTTGTTATTGTTGTTCATAGTCAATGTTGGAGAGGACTGTCCAGTATTTGATGGCTTGTTTGAATTTTGCCAGCTATCGACTGGAGGCTCTATTGGTGAGTGCTTTTGATGCTTCTTTCCTTTGCTGACACTAGAGCTGTTATTGTTTATGACTGTTTTGCTGTCTTTGTTTGTAGCGGGTGCAGTGAAACTAAATAAACAACAGACAGACATTGCAATCAACTGGGCAGGCGGCTTACATCATGCAAAGAAATCTGAAGCATCTGGATTTTGTTATGTCAATGACATTGTTTTGGCCATTCTAGAGTTGCTGAAGTAAGTACTGCTATGAATCCATTCTGCTAATTTAAAAAACGGTTTTAAAAAGGTCTCTCCTGTATCTATGCATGTGTTTTGTGGGCTGGGTTGATTGCAAATAATAAATTT